>CAAKHF010017560.1:0-17700 GCA_901007745.1 Hippocampus kuda | reverse complement strand
TTGTTGCCAAAACAGCTTAAGTAATGCAAAAGTGATAAGGCTCATTTAGTCTGCAAAGTCTAATTTTAAACTAGAAAAGAAATAACTTCAATCTGTTGTTAAAAATGCACTACTTATATGCCTTACAGCAGGGGTCCCCAACCCCAACCTGCCCCACGGACCGGTTTATGTCAGACAATATTTTCAGGGACCGGCATTTAAGATGTGGCGGATTAATACAACAAAATAATATGGTATGAGCTGCATGAAAACTGTGGTGTTCGAAATATAATAATAAACACAAGGAGCGTCTAATCTGGCCACAACATGGATCGCTATGGTAATGTTTAATGCCTTCAAAATACGATACAACGCAAATTCAAAGTGCATGAAAATGACGACTCACCACAGCCCCGAGCTTGATTTTTTGCAACCAGACGGTCCCATCTTGGGGTAATAGGAGACAATGACATCTCAAGTGTGTGGTTTATGTCCAGTCTAATTCGTAATTTTGTTTTAGTCGCCGTTGCTGCAGAAACCCCCCACCTCACACAGGTAGGATGTCGGAAATAGCAACAGTGCTATTGTGGCGATCTCAGAGTATTCAGCCATAACTTTAATCCAGTTGTCTCGAACGTACTTTTAAGGCCGCCGTCATTTGCGATCTCCAGCAGGTTTTTTTAAACTCATTTTGCGACCTTCAACGTTTTGTTTTTAGCGTAATCGGTCACGTGACGGAGAAGCGTGGCTTGACGTAAGTCAAGCGTGACACAGACAGATGCAACGGAGAATCCGGTAACTTTTCAAAATAAAACATCTTTCGTCTTCCGAAATAAATACAACGGAAATAAGGCAAGTTCTTTCTGTGCGGCCCGGTACCAAATGTCCTGTGAACCGGTACCGGTCCGCGGACCGGCGGTTGGGGACCTCTGCCTTACAGCACTGACTGATGCCTGTCCTGACGTTTGTAAGGTACAACAGTAAATCTTAAAATTAATTTGAATGCCCCTTTCTAGTACATCAGGCATCAATGAGCAGCAGACATCCATAGAAGCTTACCAAGGCTCTTAAGACCCTTCATCCTCTCTCTCAGCATACTGTTCTCCTCCAGGAGCTGTCGATAGCTGCTTCCTCCTGCAGCCTCATCCCTGGACTTGACATCACTCCCACCCGGATCGTAGATGCGATACGGGCCTTTTCCTTCCATCATTTGTTCACTTGCTAAACATGATCCTCAAAACTGAAGAGAGATAGATAAAGAAGTGTTTTAAATAATAACTCATTGTCTTGTATCTCTACAGCTACAGCTTCTTGTTGCTTTCAAGCTATGCTTGTAGCAGACATGTTCACATTGCAGCATGGCATCTTTGATCCACTGGTGAAAAGGACACTTTGATTCGCTCCTCTTTCATCTATAACTGCTTCAGACAACAAAGTGTATGCAGGAAAGTGGTTAAGAGTGCACTATTGTCTGTGTCTCATGTGTTGTTTTGTATTATTTTGTCATTTTTTTGTTAACTTTTCTTTTGATAGCGGCGCGGACACCCGCAGCGGCTCCTCTTGTTTTATGTTGAGAGGGAAGAAATTTCATCTGTGCTGTGTGTTACACATACAGTACATTTGACAATAAAGTTTATCCAATCCAATCTCATTGTAGTGTCAGTCCAAAACAGAGCTGAATAAAAAGACTAAACAAAACAAAGTTTCTCTATCCCTTTGGCATAAAATACACGGATAGATTACCGGTAATTCACTTTTTTTCTGTGTGACGGTCATGTTTGATCACAATGAAAAACAATGCACACACATTTGTTCATTGCAACAGGAGTGACTTTAAAAGCATTAGTAGCAGTATTGTTATCTCCCTCACTGTTAATAAGAAATATACTTGTAAGATTGGTTGCACAATTTACAGTATGCAATGGGAAGCACTGTACGAGCATTGTTTGTTAATACAAAGGATCACTACAGCATTCACGGCAAATGATGTCAACCACAAAAAGACCTACTTGTATATCATACGAATAGCTCCAAAAGAGCCTATACCAAAGAGTCCCAACGCAAAATAACAAAGTGATAGAGACGTTGCTTGTTCAAGAAGGCTATTATTAGTTTTTGCTGTTGTCATGCAAATGACTAGCAACATTTAGCTATCAGCTAGCTAACGCTTGATAACAATGGGAGACAGGAAGCAGATAGCTCTCCTTTTGTTTTTAAACCCCTCAACACACACTCTTTTGCCCAAGCACTCCGTTCGTCAGAAAGCGTAGGGATACCTGACAAAGCAACAAACAAAGCGGTGTCCTTTGACATAAATATACCTTTCCGCTAGCGGCGGCCTCTCGTCTCTGTGCCTAGACATCTACTGCGGAAGTGGTCTGATGCTCGCTGCCGTAACACGGGAAATTCCACCTTGCAACGTTTCATGTAAACAGCGGTGACTGACAGTCGAAGCGGCCAATCAGTGCCCAGAAAGGAGGAGCCAACTAGCCTTCGATTGTAAATATTGCTTCACATTTTCAAACGACTGTATTCCTTAAATTGAGCCAAAAAAATCTTATAAGTAAAATGTTCTATTCAAATGCTTATTGAAGTGGTGTTATGCTGTTGTTTTGAACTCTAGTACGTTATCTTCAGAGCAGAAATGGGCAACTTCAAATACATGCATACATACATAAATGTGGGTCGGAATGACCAGGGTAAAATGGGAAAATGTGACTATATGAATCAGTGGGTGCCGAACTGTGAATATGCAGGCTGGAATGTAGTTTTAACAGAGGTGGGCATTTTACAATCTGTCATCTGTCAGCGGCCTAGACACCCCGCTGTCATTTTTTTTTTCCTAGCAAGGGACTCCGTTTTTTCCCTTGCTTAAAATAGATTTGGAGGATGAAGGGCTCTGTGGTGGGGGCTTCTTTGGTTATATCAAGCATTTGCACTGAACTAGAATTGCAATCACAATCAAGGCCAGGTCAGCAGTACAGCATTTGTCATCCTGAATTAAAGATATAAAGTACCGGTATGTGGAGGCATATGAAATAGTGATTTCATACTTCCTGTTGCGTGAAATGCCATAAAATTGTTAAAATTGTGAGTATATCTATTTCATCTGCTTCCTGACTACTGTCGGGGTACTCATGAGCAGAGGTTCTCAACCTTTTGATATCGTCCGTGACATCTTATGGGAAAAATCTTTGGCTTCGTCTCCAGTCAATTGCCCAAATTCCCATTTCAATGGAAGTTCAAATCACACCTGAACAAGTGAACATGCACAGCATAGATTAAAGTTAGGTCCCACAAGGTAATTACATTGAAGTTATCATAACACAACCCATTTTTCATTTTGTTGCAAGTTGAGTCTGGGCCTGCTTATCCTCTAAAGAAAAATTGGCATACACGTTGAGGAGGCAAGATAGATTGAAATAATGCAAACTCAGGTGACATCCATCCATCCATCCATTTCTGATCCGCTTATCCTCACAAGGGTCGCGGGATGTGCTGGAGCCTATCCCAGCTGTCTTCGAGCAGTAGTCGGACCACACGCTGAACTGGTTGACATCCAATCGCAGGGCACACATAGACGAACAACCATCCATGCTCACACTCATACCGAGGCACAATTTGAGTGTTCCATAAATCTACCACGCATGTTTTTGGAATGTGGGAGGAAATTGGAGTACCCGGAGAAAACTCACGCAGACACGGGGAGAAAATACAAACTCCACACAGGAAGGCCGGAACTGGAATAGAACACTGCACCTCAGCACTGTGAGGCTGACACACTAACCAGTCGACCACCGGGCCGCCCTACTCAGACAACATATGAAGTTTGAAATGATGAGCATCTCTTGGAAGTCCGTTGATCCTGTATTTGTAGACTACTGGTAATACCTATTGATGCTTAAAAGGTAAGCACCACTGTAATGACTGATAAGAAAATAGGTAGGTGTCTGTTAATCAGTGCAAAAATCATGATTAAGATCCATGCATTTGTCACAGAGAAATTGACCTTACAAAATATTTGTGAAATGTATATCAGCAATAAATTATACACTATTACTCTGACAGTATGATGTCAGCAAAATGTATACATTCAGTGAAAAATGATGGAAGTGGAGCTTTTTGATTAGTCTCTTAGTATTATTTTATTTTGTGTGTTCTGTATTTGAAAAGAAAAACTAGCTTTCAGCCTTTTCGTAGTGTATAGAGAAATGTAGAGGCATTCATTCACTTTTGGCGGAGATTTATAGCATGTCATAACAGACGCCATATAAATCCATGTAAAGCACTAGACTGTATGATTATCAGATGTGGGCAGAGTGGCCAAAAAATTGGAATAAAGTAAGAATTTAGAATATGACCCATACAAAAGTATAAAAAAGTAGACTTAAAAAATTACTTAAGTTCGAGTATTGAGTGAAAACAAAAATTCAATTAGTAACTAACTGGTGTGTAGCTTCTAATTTATCTCTTCAGCGACTCAATCAGCTCTACTTGGGGACCATGTAGGACCACCCAACTCCTAACCAGATACATGACAAAAATGACACTTTGATGTGGAAAAAATACTGTACGTGCATAAGTGCTCTTAAGATGTGTTCAGTTAGTTCTGTTTTTCATGGCCCTCTGAATAGGGATCTTCGATGCATGTATAAAAGATCCGCGATGCGAACACGAGAACAAAGTTTTGAAGTAAACAACAACATAACCACGAACTGTGATTTTTGTTTTCTCGCGAGGGAGTTGATTTTTTTCAAACAAATCAACTCAAAATTCAAATGTTATTGAGTTACTATTTTTGCGGTGGTTAACTTGTCTAGCGCTTTTTCACCAACAAGCCACTCAAAGTGCTTGAACATTGAGTCCTCATTCACCTACTGATGATGCGGCATCCGGAGATATCTTGCTCAAGGACACTTCGACATGATTACAAGGGCCAGGGGTTGAATCCACAAATTCAGATTTGAGAGACAATCATTCTACCACAGAGGCAAGCCACCCCACATTGACTTACACTTTATTCCAATTTCAGGCCTCCTGATGTAATATAGGTCTGCCATCTAATAGTGACTGATGATATTACAATGTATAACTACAGTTGACCCTCACATTCGCTGTTCTGTACCTACAGATTTACAATTTTACATATCTGCACATTCCTTTTTTCTTTAATTTTGATTTCAATATTTTTCACTATCTTGGGGTTTTATCATTTTTTTGGATCATGGATGGATGGATTTCCTTCCCCATTTCCCCCCATTTTTAGTGGGAAACGTACGGTATATTGAATGTTGGTCCTCGGAAGCAATCGTTGCGACTGGCTTGATTTTGAAATGAGGCTGGCTTACGGATTCCGTCTTGTGATGGCGTGCAAAATGCATTGCGCATGTGCACCGCTGCACCCCTTATGTGCCCTTCTTGTTATGTATACTGTGTGTATCAATTTTATTTCATGAAACCCTGATGATGGATCCTATGATAAACAATGTCTTCTCAGTTACAGAAGGGGTTATGAGCACACCAAAGTTGTGGAGCTGAACACAATGTTTCCCCCTAAAATGTTGTGAAACGGAGTCAACAAAATTGAAGTTATTGAAGAGATGTGTTAAACTAGTGAATAGTGGGTAAGCGAAGCAGTAAATTCTTGACATTTCAAAATAGACTGAGGGCCATAAACGCAAGTAGGCCAGTCTTTTTTGCATTTCCTAACAGCAGAAAGCAACAGCTGACAGTCATCAAACAAAAGCTGCTCGTCTTTTTGTAATCTTGAGCAAAATGGCCAATTTCATCTCTACTATGTAGTCTTGAACACAAAATTAATATATACATATTCCTTTGCCCCAAACTTCAGGCCAACATTCTGCTGACATGTTTGAGGATTTGGATGATTTTGAAATAATCTATTAAAAAAAAAAAAAAAAGAATACAAATGAATTGTGAGCTTTCTAATGAAGCACAATAAAAGGGAGTATCATATTTATTTAACATACTGTACTACCGTATGCGTGAAAGAATAGAGTTAATTCAACAGGATGCAAGTTCTTGCGGTGTGTGTGAAGAACCCCGAAGATAACACAAAACAATAGATAACGGACATTTAGGAGAAAACATGCTAGAACGTTTCAAAATATTAAACCGGTATAAACAACTCACCCACTCATTTGGCTTGTGTCTGAGAGGCATGCACTTTTTAAGGAAACTGGTGAATAGGAGGGAAGCAATTTCACTGTGAGACTTGGGGAATTCCCATAACCAAGCGAAATGGCCTGACAAAGTAGGCTCAGTGTGAACAGAACCGATTGTGTCTCCAACTTTGTGTTCCTCCTTTGGGGAGTGACTAAACGCATACTGGAAATAAATAAATATTTGGTTTTAATTAGTGTGTCGTACCCGAGGGTCTTAAGTGCATCAACAGAAACGGCCATGCTAAAAATAATGGCAGATTTGTGCCCAGCAAAAACATATGCAGGTTGCCAAACATTTTAATAAAATCTCTTGTACTCGTGTCAAGATTAACATGACACGAATGGGTGGGAAGTTATAAAAAGCAAATGAGGCAATTTCAGTCACTCTGGCCCATTTGGGGGGGGGGGATGCTTGTCCTAATGCAGCAGTAAAAAAATCTTTTTGTCAGATCACTGAATGTCGTGAACAGGCCGGGACGTGCAACTTGCTGCAGCACTTTTTTTTTGCCTTGGATTTTGGCTTTCTGCAGGGGATTTCCTCGCTACACCTCTTTTTTTGTTTTCTTTTTAACGCAAAGAAAGGCTGTGGCAGCTTCACTCCCACATGCGGTGTAGTGTATGTAGTGAACTACAAGGGAGAATGTGTTGCTCTCACATCAGGCTTGTTTTGGCCTTCAAGAGTGTGTCATACTTAATAACGATGTACTTACTTACGAACAAGCTTCCTTTTAATTATCTGTTCTTTTCTTTTAACCTACTCGAAGTACTGCATACCCATAGTCATACTTTCAGAAACGTTTGCCTGCACATAGCAAAAGTGAAGAGGTATTGACTTAGAGGGAGTTTCCTCACGGTGAAGTAGTTCCCGTTCTGCTTATTACATTGACATTGTGCCAGTATCAGCACAATAAATTAATGAACTGTCCGCCAATATGCAAATTCGAGCACTTTGCTTTTGTTCACACAGGATGTGGTGAAAATGGAATACACGTACAGGGAGATTTTAAAACTGTCAACTACATTTGAGCATGAATAATGAAAGACACCAGATACGAATGACTTTATTTAGTTCTGTATAATACAGTGATGCTTTCAATGGCTTTTTAATGTGTCGTGGGAAAATATGTTTTGCCTTCAAATGGCTTGGCTCTATGATTAAAAAAACAAAACAAAACAAAACAAAAAAAACAATGTCCTGACAGAGGATTTTCCTGTGACCAGAAAACTATCTTGAAAGATGTGGACATACAGTTTTGGCAGACAAGCAGCAACAGTTTTGTGTGCTGACAACAGATACCGTCCACCACATTTTCACTGTGATGGGATGTGGAGATCTTCAATCCTCCCCTCCACAGAGCACCAGCAGGGTTTTGCGGTAATCTCCTGAAGTGTCACCCTGAGTACACAATACACATACATATACTTATTTTTAATTATAAAACTGCATTCCTGTTGTGTATTTTAAAAATCATCTTTGTCATGGTGAAAGCATCTGAAACGTCATGCAAAAAAAACAAACCTTTTTTTTAAAAAACAACATTTCAGAACAGTTACAAAAAGCGCAAAAACCATAAAGACATAAATGGTCACAACAAATACTCAACATTTCTTTGATAGCATTTTGTATGGATCTCAGCAGACTTGAAAATGTTCCCCATCCCTGGTGAATAATATTTTTACAGGTTTTCTTTTGTTTTGTTTTTTTAATTAACACTTAAAAACTAATAGCTACACCAAGTCATTACGGTGTACACCGTGGATAGAAAAAGTCTCGAGAGCACTGCTCAAATGGCAAGTTTTTCATCCATTGATTCACTGATCCGCTTATCCTCACAAGGGTCACGGGGTGTGCTGGAGCCTATCCCAGCTGTCTTCACGCAGGAGGCGGGGGCCACCCTCAACTGGTTGCTAACCAATCGCAGGGCACACATGAACAATCATTCACGCGTACAATCAAATCTTGGGACAATTTAGAGTGTTACATTGACCTGCCACACATGTTTTTGGAATGTGGGAGAAAACCGGAGTACTCGGAGAAAACCCACGCAAACACAAGAAGAACATGCAAACTCCACACAGGAAGGCCGGAGCAGGAGTCGAACTCTGAACCTCTGCACTGTGAAGCAGACCTGCTAACCACTTGCCATTTACCATTAATCATAATACATTGAAGGTCATGCTATTTTGGCAGAATAGACAGACTGACAGGAGTCTTGTTTTATACTTGCTGAACAGTCAGCCGTCAAAATCTAACCAAGTACCTGTTTATTAAGTCAAACCACTCATTTTAATAGGCATATGTTTGCAAGATGTCAGTGTGGCCATTATTGTGACATTTGAAGTGTATACGTAGCGGAATCTGGAAGTGGTTTCATAATTGGAAAATATTTTTGCAATGCCAATATGAAGCAATGTACTTATTAATATGGATTAATGTCACAGTCATTTCATGTGGAAGCTATAATAGATAAGTTACTGGGTACTTCCTGTCTGTAGAGCCGTCAGCCAATCATGCAACAGATACAGAAAGGAAGTTCAGCATACAAGGGAAATTCCTGAACAGCTGTGCAGAAGAAACAGACCCACAGTCCACCGCAAGGAACCTATAGGTTACCGCGGCTTCATCGCCTTGGCAGAAGACAACATAACAGCACAATGCGACAGAACAAATGGAAAAGAAAACAAAAAAAAAGCAGGCAGGCGTGTTAGTGGACATCGACGCAGACTTACGATCATTGTCTCTACCTTGATGAATTCATGCAGGGAGGTGTCTTGCGTTTCTTTGAACTCTTTACGAATGTTGAAAAGGTCGATCTCACTACGGGACACCATGATGCGGATCAACGCTCTGTCGTCTGTGCCGAGACCCTGCAGAAAAAGTTAGAACAGAACAGACATCAACTTTGATTATAATCACTTATGTACATACCCCGATTCCAATGAAGTTGGGATGTTGTGTATAACGTAAATAAAAACAGAAACCAATCATTTACAAACTACTTTCAAACCATTTTAAACGAATATACGACAAAGACGTATGTAAAATAACCACAGGAAAAAATATCTTTTTTAAAATTGTTTGGGGGGGGATATTCAGTCATTTTGAATTTGTCTGTAACGCGTTCCAAAAAACCTGGGACAGGGGCCTATTTACTATTGCGTTACATCACCACACTCATGAAGCATTTGGGAAGTGAGAACACTCAGTGCTGAATCTTTGTAGGTGGAATTCTTTCCCATTCTTGCTTGACAACAATTTCAATTGCTCGACAGTCCGAGCTCAGTTTTTGTTGTTGCATTTTGTGCTTCATAATGCACCACATTTTCAGCAAGAGACACGTCTGGACTGCTGGCAGGCCAGTCTCGTACTTGCACTCTTTTATGCTGAAGCCACTCTGACGGCATTGCCTTGCTAAAATAAGCAGGGCCGTCCATGTTTGGGTGGCAGCGTACTGTTCAGCATTAATGGTGCCGTTACAAATGTGCAAGTATACCCATGCCATGGACACTAACACATCCCAATACAATCATAGACGCTGGGTTTTGAACTTTGTGCTGATAATAATCCAGATGATCCTTTTCCTGGACACGATGGCCATGATTTTCAAAAATAATTTGAAATGTGGACCTGTCAGATCACAGCACACTTTTGCTCACTGCATCAGCCGTTGTGTGATGGAAGCAGCCAACTCTTGGCTAACTGAAGTGCCTCTCCTCACTCCCATTAAACTCAGGGCGATGGAAGTGCATGATGCAGATTCTCTGGGGTCCACGCACAAAGTGTGTTTATACCAGTAAACTGTAAGGTCTCCCTTCTGGATGTTGTAGTTGGCCGTGCGTGTGACTATTGTGCATCCGGCGATTGAGACCAAAATACAATCCCGATCGATGAATGAAATACAACAACATCCACCACACATGAATGTGCCTGCATGTGCCTCGAACAAATCCGCAATATTGTTTCAAGTGTTCCCCAACTTTGACAGCCTTTTTTGAGTTTCCCTGCTTTTTGGAAATGTGTTACAGGCATTACATTCAAAATGAGAAAATATTTGAATAAACAGCAACAAGAAGTTTAACGTTCAGCTACGTACAGTAGTAATGTTAAACGTAATGATACACATTCAATATCTTATCTTTTACATTTTACACAGTGCCCGGACTTCATAAGAATCACACTAAAGTAAGTTTTGGTGAGACCTCTTATTACGCTCCCTCAATGAACACTATTTCCATCTTTGGGAAGTCTTTTTCCTGCACAATGAAAGGCCCGATAAAGCCATGCTTTGAGTGTAGTGCAAAGGAATTTGGAGTCCTGACCCTTCACCAAATGGGATGGACAGGAACACTGAGTCTTGCTGGTAGGGGAAAATCTGAACCTGGGATGGTGACCCCAAACTGTATATTGTCCCATTTCACTTTCTATAGTGACAATGGTCCAGTGCCCTAATATTTTTGTCCATCAAGTATAACTCACTACCCCACTATAAGTATAACTTCTTTGAAGTCAAGATGGCGCCCGAGTAGGCAGCCGTCAGCAAGTGCTCTCATGAGCCTTGCTTTTTTTGTTGTTTTTGTGTTTGTTTTGTCACTTTGTGTTTGTTGTTACGTCGTGTGGACCTGATGTGGACTTTTTTCAGCATTTTTTGGCCACGACATTCATCAAGGAGGAGACTCTGTGCTTGGTGGTTGCGCCTTCTCGGCAGCATGGGTATACCAGCACTGTTTTTGACTGGGAGGAATGTCAGCGCCATTTGACTGTCGTTGCTGGACAGTCCCGGGGCGCTTGTGTCTTGCGCCTGTAATGGGCAGCATTTTTCACAGCCCCGCCTTGTTCAGCGGAGAGGTCTGCGGCTGGATGGATGTAAGGCTTGAGGAGCCGACGATGAGAAGAAAGGAGCGTTAGCGCGGAGCGCCGATGCGGATGTGGAAGTGGGAGTCGCGGCTTGGAGTTTGAAGTGGATCTACATGGGGCAGGAGAAGTGAACTAATCTCTTTTCGTCAATGGACGCTACAGCTTCGTGTTTGCTTTCAAAAACTTAGCTTGTAGCAGAGGTGTGCACATTTTTCAGCATGACGTCTCTGATCCACTGGTGAAAGGACACTTTGATCCTCTCCTCTTTCATCTATAACTGCTTCAGACAAAGTGTATGCAGAAAAGTGGTGAAGATTGCACGACTGTCTGTGTCCTATGTGTTGTGTTGTGTTATTTTTGTTATTTTGACTTCAAAATGGCGCCGCGTGAGTGGCTGCCTTTCCAGCAGCTCCTATATTTTGTTGTTCTACTTCTTCCTTTCATAACTTTGCTGCTGTGAATTAGGAATTTCTCCATTGCGAGACTAATAAAGGTTTTCTTTTTCTTATTCTTATTCAAACATTGTCCACCGCACATATTTTAGCATTTTCTTTTGCTTTCAAGGGCATGAGATGTGTTGTTATGGTCAATGCATTCTGCATACCTTCATGGCTTTGTACAAGCGGTCTGCAAAATAAGAAGGCTGGTTCTTTACACTGCGGACTGCAACGAAAAGAGAGCAAGTTGAGGTGAAATTCCAAATCCGGGGTGTTGCTGTAAAGTATTGAACGATTTGTTCGAACGATCCATTTCAATGTCTGATTTTACCGATGGCATAAAAGGCATTTTTCACATCTCCTGACATTTCCTTCTTGATGATCTGTTCGATGTCCTTATTGGAGAAGCGGACAAACTCCTGAAAAACTGAAAAGAGTAGAAAAGGTAATGATCACCTTTTGGCTAATTTGAACTTGTAGAGCACCGACTACATACATGGCAGGGGCAGTTTACCTTTCCTCAGATGAGCAAAGCTCCTGTTGCACAAAATACTCATGAACTTCATTACCCTGTCATCAGAATCAGCATTACATGCATCAGCTAGTTCCTGTTGATGAGAAGCAGAGCAACAGGTAGAAATCACAGACGTCACACTTTTTTACCTTCCGAGATCCGTTTCACATGAAACGTTTACCCACCTGAGCATCTGTATTCGCTCTTTCAAAATCCGCAGGGCCGTCTTCTCTTGCACCCTGAGCAAGGTGAAAAAGAATGAATTGTTTTGCAATATTATTTTGACAGACAAAAGATATTTGCCATGTCACCATTTCACCAGAATGTTCCTGTCATTCAAGATGGGTGACCTATTATTCCCATTGGATGTCTTCATATTTGAAGTTTAAAAAAAATATATAGAATTTGAGACACGACGCTGTCTTAACATCGTGGAATGGATGTCATAGTGCTTGAAGGGCGTACCATAAACTCAACTGGATTGTGCTTCCGTTCCAAATTCTCATGGCCCTAATTTGCATATTTCCGAGTTTGCGACAGTGGTTTCCTTGGGCTTTTTGACATTGTGAAATATTTTCTCAGTTTTTAAAAGGGAATAACCATTACCAGCATGGTGGGGTAGCGATAAGCATCGATCTGTTGATCTCGGTTCTGGCCTTCCTGTGCGGAGTTTGCATGGCTTCCTCTCACATTCGAAAAACATGCATTTGAGGTTGCTTCACGTCTCTAAATTGTCCATAGGTTGTTTATATGTGTCATCTGACCATTCCAGGTTATACCCTACCTCTTGGCCAAAATTCAGCTGGGACAGGCTCCAGCGCACACATGACCCAAAATGAGGACGAGTGCTATCGAAAATAGATGGCTGGAATAACCATTACCAGTTAATGAGTCTCAGTTTTCCTGCAATTTGAAATATTGTTTCCATCACATTCTGTTGTTTCCGTACATATGTAATGCAAAGCATAACCACGAATAATAAGACAAGAGGATATGAACTCGACATTACCTGCACAAGAGAAACCAGGATATGGCAGAAGTGACCTGATGTGTCAGATTGAATTGCTGCCTCCAAAGACTGCTTGTAGGCTGTTGAAGTTCACGTGAGAATTTAGTGTACGTATATGACATTTGAAATGATCCTAAAACAAAGACACATGACACCATTTCTGCCACCAAGCTCACCTTCCTGATAGGCAGCATTCATGGCTTGTATTTCCTCATTGCTCCTGGTGACCAGGATCTCAATCAGCGCGTGTTCATCTGTTCCAGCGCCCTATGGAAAAACACCGAAACGCTCACAATGGACGTGTCTTGTCAGGTAGGACAGCGTTAACACTCGGCCAAAACGCAGGAGTGGCGTCACGTCACTAGGTCGTGCTTTGACAGGTAACTCCATGCACTCTAGCAATGTGGTACTATTTCCTCAATAATGGCAAATTTGGGCAGAACTGAGAAGCAGAAATCAAACCGGAGTTTTGGAGTTATGCCGCCCCCTCGTGTGTGTTCATGGTACTCTCCGTGGCCTGAAAGAATCACGTCTGCAGTTTTCTCCAGAGCTTCTTGGATGTTTTAAACTCACTCAGTACAACTTGAATTATAATATTTGTTTCATGAAGTTTGAACAATGCAGCCAATCATCTATATTTATCTTGGCTGCATTGCTTCCAGGACAGGTGGATGTTGATTTTTGTACATACTGCAATGTCAATCCAGTCTGCACAGGGCTTTCTGAATCAGAAATGCTGGCCAGTGTAACTGAAACTATATTAGCAATGGGACTATTTAACTAATCACACATCAAATTCGTCATCACGGAGCCAGAGCAAGGCCCCTGATCATGATAATGCATTTTAAAACAGTACACGTGAGCTACGATAGTGATGTTTCTGCACTTGGCACGCTACAAAAGTGCGTCGCTGCCTCCCACTAAGGGAGGCAGTGATTTCCTCTTTACAAACTCAGTCCTGTCTCATATGCAGTTTTTTTCTGTTTCGTTCATGTTGGGGTCCATTGTTCATCAAACAACCTTCAGTATGTTCTTGCATACATTACAATGATAATTAATAGAGCAGAATTTGTCCAGGATTTAAGCAAAAACATATCAATGTAGACATTACCTCAATGGCTTTCCTCATCATTTTGGCATCAAACTCAGCTGGGGTCAACATGAGACCAATGATCAGTCTTTCCAAGTTCTTTGACAGTTCAGATTTCAGATCCTTCATCAGATCCTGCAACCAAGCAGTTCACACGTTTTTTTTTAAGTTTATATGATGAAACAGAAAAACATCCAATGTCAACCAATCATCTCTTACCCTCCCCAGTAGTGATTTGAAAGTCTGTCTGATCTCTTGTCTCTGTGCATTGCTTCTGCATGCGACGATGTCAATAATTGCATCTTCATCTGTTCCTATAGTACACGACAACTTTACAGTCATGTTAGTGATTCTATTTCAATATTGTATAAATGTTTCAACAGTAAAAACAAGGTTACAAACCAAATCCCTTCATGGCTTTTCTTAAAGCCTGCGCATCAGCAGCAGGGTCAAAGTTGGTTGAGGGGACAACTGTTGGCCTCAGCTGGTAGGGGAATTGTAAAAATGCACAAATAAGATTCTGGTTTACATCATGAGGTTGCGGGAGAAGCGTTCATTCTTTATCTGGCCAAAGAAGTGTTACAAAGGCAACCACACATACACATCTCATGTCAAATAGCATACTGGTCGCATGCTATTTGGTGAGTAGATTTAACAGTCTGCAACAGCTCTGGAACATTTTTTTGGAAAACGGGACCTCTTGGTTCGAGACGATGACACAGCCAACAATGAAATAGGGGGCCTGAAAAGCCCTTTTGTTTGTGTCAAACCAAATGTGGAATCTTTCTGACATTTGACTTTGAAGGAACAGTAAAGCAAAGCAAGAGCGCATAATTGCAATTAGCTGACTCCCAAGGCATGCAAGATCACTGCAAGACTTGCGTATCACAGCCAAGGCAAACCATGCAATGACAACTGGATTTGTCTCTTAAGGAGGATTGGGGGAGGGGGGGGGCAAACCTTGACTTTGGTCATGGAACTTGTTTCCCACATCTTGTAGGCTATTTGAGCTGCTTCAGGGAAGAATTCTCCAGCTAGACTGCAATGATGAGTTTAACACAACACAGCATGCTGAGCACAGCTGGAACCTCACTTGAGACTCTGATTCAAAGAAATAGAGCTCATTTATGTTGCTTGCCATGGTCCTCCTCTGAGATCGGGCTTTACCACCCTCATCAGGTTATGATGGTAATTCAAAATGACAACTTACTCATCATCACCTCCACATAGATTCAACAGAGTCCTCTTGTAATCACCTGATGTGTCGTCCTGTTTATAGCAAGCGCATATCAATGACGCACTCATTCAGAGACGGGGCTCTTCTACTTTTCCAGTACCTTGATCATGTTGTAAAGTGACTTTTCATATCCGAGTCTGAAACACTCGCGAATATCCAACATGTCGATTTCAGCGCGACAAATCATGATCCTGATCAACGTGTTGTCATCTGTACCGAGACCCTGGGAATAAAGCGCAGGTTTATTGTCAGGTGACAACATCCTGGGTTTTAATTGGGATGATCAGACATTTAGACTTACTTTCATTGACTTGTAAAGGCGTTTGGCAAAGAACATGGGAACACTGCGGATGCACTGGACTGGAAGACATAGAGACAGTTGTTTACTTTCTGAATGCAATACTGTATGTGACATAGTAATAATTGAAAGTAATTACTCAGAAATGTATGATATGTAAGGTGTATTATGCCACTCTACTTGTGCACTACTTTTGAGTTACTTTCACCAAAACAGTCACAGAATTCTTGAAAAGTACATTTCCAAAGGAATATATAAATGCCTTGTCACAAGACGATGCCAAAACAACAGATATAAAGAAAATAAAACAGGCCTACTTTTCTTTAACATTTGATACCTTCTTCACAAACTCAAACAATAGTCATTTTGGGCTGTCACAGATCACAATTAAAAAAAAAAAAAACAGCTCATTACATTATCAACCCTCCTCCTACTCACTTGCTGACAGTGCCTTTTCGTGAAATGGGCTATTTTTACTTTTCATTTTTTGGGGGGGCCTTAAACAATTTTGAACACAAGGGGGAAAAACAGCAACATTTAATTTACAGCTCACGTCATCCCTACAGTGAATAGTATTTGTTATTTCATTACTTTTGTTGCTTCTTTCTTTTACACCAGCGGATGTCAGATGGCACCTTACCAACAGCAAGCATCAATCTCTCAAAGTCGCCAGACAGCTCGCTCTTGATGCTTTGCTCGATGGATTTCTCTGCAATCTTCTCGTATGCATCGAAAACTACAAAGATAAAAACGTACAAGATGGTACATTGTGAAGGTACAATAGGTGAGGTTTGGACAAAGGCAACAAAATTGACACGGGTGTTTTTCTTCATTGATTTGCCACTCTTCAAGTTAGCATTTCACTATCAATGAGGTATATATTCTAACAAAATACCATCAATACATGGATACTTTATTCATCCCATGGGGGATAATGAAAAGTCACAGCAGTGATCTGGAAACATATACATTAGTGTGTACAATATAGAAACAACCAAATGAATGAGATTGTTGCATGATGGTATGCGGTAAATTAGAATTATGCTACAGGAATATATACAAGAATATTATTTACGGTGTCGTATAATAAGATCTGACAACTTACCACATATGCAAATTGTACAGCGTATGAAACTGTTGCTATGGTTAATAAGCATGAATTTCGATTGCGTGTTGAACTTAGGGCTAAACAATAATGAACAGGGCGGTAAGCAGATCCGTTAAGGTGGCATATCAAAACACCTTGTAAGATAATTGGTTTTGTGTGCAATTGTACAATAAGAACGTAAATAAATGTAGAATAATGTATTATTCAGCACATCAGTAGAGTTTGTACAATTAAATTTTATGTCTTTGGTTTTCAAGCAGGTGGTCCAGTGGTGAGCACATCGACCTCACAGTGCAGAGGTACCAGTTCAATTCCAGCTCCGGCCTTACTTTGTGGAGTTTGCATGTTTTCCCGTGCCTGCGTGGGTTTTCTCCGGGTACTCTGGTTTCCTCCCACATTCCAAAAAACATTCATGGCATGCTGATTGAACATTCTCGATTGCCCCTAGGTGTGAGTGTGAGCATGGATGGTTGTTCGTCTCTCTGTACCCTGCGATTGTCTGGCAACCGGTTCAGAGTGTCGCCCCCCCCCCCCCCCCCCCCGCCTACTGCCCGAAGACAGCACCCCCGCGACCCTTGTGATTGTCATGATTTGGTTTGGGACCAACAGGTGGCACTGTAGAGCTCCCCCTGCAGTTGCACACCTGTTGGTCATTATGTAATTATTAGTTGTATAAAAGGACTCCTGCCTGAACACTCAGTGTCGGGTCATTGTTGCTGTTGCTCCTTGCAACTGTCATGATTGTTTCAGTCATGTTTAGTTCATTGTTATGTTCTAGCTTCAGTCATGTTTTGGTCATGTTTTTGTTATTGAGAGTTTTTAGTTTCTGCCATGGTGTTCGTTTGTTACTTTGGATTAGTTTTGTTTTCATGACTTTGTTTCGGATTTAGTTTTCTGTGTTTTATTAATACACTTTTTCAAATACACCCTGCTCCTCCCTCCTGCCTGCTTTTTGGGGTCCACCTTGAAACGTGACAGTGATAAGCAG
>CAAKHF010017558.1:2500-14635 GCA_901007745.1 Hippocampus kuda | reverse complement strand
GTGACTTGGACAACAATGCATAACATTCCAATTCTTTTCTCTCGGTTGTATGGTGTTTGTCCATTACACTGTGAAGTGCCGTCCAATAAATTCTGAAATATTTGGGTCAAAATGACCAGATAATCAGATTGTCTGAAATACTTCAGAATTGATCCTACCTATTTGTCAGCAGTCATATCTAAAGGGGTGTTCACACGGCAACATTTGGTCCGGCACTGCACCGGCGCTACGCCAGTCGAGCGTTCACACGTGCACATTTGCTCCGGCGTAGCGCCGCAATAGAGCTTATACCGGACCAAATTTGATCCACCTCAGGGAGGTGGTTTAAGAATTTGCTCCGGAGCAAATGCTCGTTTGCGACACTACGCCGGAACAAATGTGCACGTGTGAACGCAACTGGCTTAAATTTGCTCCAGAGCAAATGCTCTTGAAGAGTTGATTACGTACGGCGAGAATGCGTTGCTTTCGTGCTCTGTCGGACTTCTGTCATTTGTTAAATAACAACCCAAGACTTGTCTGGTAACATTGTAGCAAGCACCTCTTGGGTTATACCATCTCAACTATAACGGGGAGAGGGGAATAATCCCTAAACTTCATCTTTCCTTTTGTAGGAAACTGGACTGTCTCGGAGTTGTTTGTGTAGTTTGTTCCTTTGCTGTGTGTTAACAACCCCCTATGCCCCATAGAATTTATTTCGTGATTTCCTCTCTTGATTTTTCTGTTTGGTGCATTATATTTTTGCTCTTCGGAGTGTCATTGAAGTCATCGTTGATTTACGTTATCAGGGGGCGGTCACTCTCGAGCAGAAGGCACGGAGACCGAGAAGGAGAAGGACGTACATGTACTGTCGTTGCTTGAGTTGTGTATACGTTTAAAAAAGAACCAACACATCCAGACAATCATCCAGCTCATTTGTTTTCTGTCGTTTTGCTCCACTACAGAAACTGCCGTGTAAACGCAAGTGGAGCTGCACCGACGCTGTGCCGGTGCTGTCACGCTCAGCGGCTTTGCACGTGTGAACGCTCCACAAAATTTGGTCCGGTGTAAAATATATCGCAACAAAATATATCGGTGCAGCGCCGGAGCAAATGTGTGCCGTGTGCACAGGCTTAAGACTGGAAACAAGTGGTTAGGCATCACCGTTTGGGAGTTAAAATTTGCATTTTTGCACCTCAAACAAACAAAATTGAAACTAAAAACGATGTTATGAATATTAAAACAGGTATAAAATAAAATAATCAGAGTGACCGCCACTACTGAGGGCTTTAGTTTCCCTGCGCTCACTCCGTGATGGTCTCGAGCAGCGGGAGGCTTGGCTCAACTGATCGGGAAAAAGAGCCCGTCTCATGTATGTGGCTGTCTTAACGCCAAACTGATGCGTATTACTCAGACGTCCGTATGAAGTGTAGATGGTAAATTGCAATGTGCAATTCACATTAGTCCTCGCGGCAATGAGCCGCGAATTATATGTCAGCCAGCTTGCAACATCACTGGATCAGCACAGGGCCGTAGCGAGTCATTTTGGGCCCAAAATAATCATGCACAAACACCCCACCCCACCACGTCAATACCACCACCCACAAATACTTTAGTTCCATTTTGACAAAAGGTGAGTTCTGTGATTTAAGTCAATGTGTTCTACTTTTGAAATAGTTAGGATTATATGATGTCTTAAATTATTCTACTAATATTTACCACAAAAGATTCTTATTTCTCATCTACTAAATGCCCACAAAGTCTGAATAAATAGGATATTGGAGGGGTCCCCTCGTTCACCAGACCTTTCTCCTCTTGGATTGTTTTTCTGATGGATGTTAAAGGAAAAAGTATACTCCCTGAATATTTAAGATTTAACCCATTTCATCCCACCGGTCACATTTGTAAAGGACAACAATGATTTAATTTACAGGGCTCTAAAAAATTGTATTACTGATTACTTAAAAGGGCTACCAATGACACCTGATTTTGACTTTTAAATGTCTGGGAAAAATTTGGGATTAAATGGGTTAAACCACTATTTTGTCAGTTATGTATTATTTAATAAAGCCCTTGCTTGCTTCAGGTCCCTAGGATTAACTGAAGAAAAGATTCTCCTCAAAGTTAATAAATTTCTCTTTTATGTAGTCATTGATTAGATAAATTGCTTCACACAGGAAAAAAAAGTTAAAAGTGGCGAATGCTTCCAAGCGAACCAAGTGAAAATGACTTTTTCGTCAGGGGTCCTAAAGGACATTCGCAAATGTTCAAAATTTCTTGGTGACAATTAAAACTGTTTGCCAACAGCTTTTGCAACCTTTAACGAACCCCGATGAAAAACCACCATTTGCTACGTTGGCAAATACTCGTATGCAATCATCACCTATTGAGGTACCAACTTAAGGGAACCCGTTTCATTGGCAGCAATGCATACCCACCTGGTCATGGAACATCTGAATCGACAACTCTTACACTCTTCAAACATGGGAGGCACATTTACATCCATCCATCCATTTTCTGATCATCTTATCCTCACAAGGGTCGCGGGGGATGCTGGAGCCTATCCCAGCCGTCTTCGGGCCGTAGGCAGGGGACACCCTGAACCGGTTGCCAGCCAATCGCAGGGCACACATAGACATACAACCATTCGCACTCACACTCACACCGAGGGACAATTTGGGGTGTCCCATTAACCTGCCACGCATGTTTTTGGAATGTGGGAGGAAACCGAAGTACCCGAAGAAAACCCAGGCAGGCATAGGCAGAACATGCAAACTCCACACAGGAAGGCCAGAGCCGGAATCGAACCCCACAAGTCTGCACTGCGAGGCTCACCAGTCCACCACCGAGCTGCCCCGGGACATTTACAAATTGTTGTAATTCCCACACCTTCACGTGATTTAAGTCGAACCTCGTTTCAACCTTACAATTTCACCCCTATTAACGTTCACATTTAAAGTCACAATTTCACGTTATTCATTTTCCATTTGTTGTTGTTTTGCTGACAACAAACACCTTTATTTTGTGAACTTCATTTTGGCGACCAGAATTTTCCCACAAAATAATAAAAAGGCCATCATTACAATGAACCGTGGGAAACTAAATGCCACCGTGACCTTGCTTATGAACAAAATCTACCGCGAGGGATAACAACGTCACGTACTTCCGGAGACACGACGCAGTCCTGAGCACATGGTCTGGAACATGTCTGGTAAACGGAAGCAAATCTCGCTGTCTGTGTAGGCTGAAATTGTCTCTCACTTTCAAAAAGGAGTCTCAAAGACAAAGCTCAGCGTAGACTACGAATTGGCAAAGTCGACAATTTTGACAATCATCCATTATGGCAACAAAATCATGGCAGAGTTTGTGGCCAAAAGATTGAAAGATGATCGTGAAGGCCTTCGGGGTGCGGCACATCCTAAATTGATGACAGTTGGCTTCATCGGCGGCACTGGCAGTTGCTTATTGGGGGTAGCATTTGCTGACTGAATGTTTTCAGAGATGAAGTAGGAACGCTCAAGTTGTTTGTTTCATTTTCTTCTGCAATCGAGGTACATTGTAATGACGTTTGACTGTCGACTCAAATTAAAGCTCAACGTCTGTATTTATAGCACATCATGCTTGTTGCATTTCAAATCCACAGTGGTGGCATTAGGAGCCACCAAAAATTGTGAACTGTGCCAATGTCCCAATATGTACAGTATTGACCTGACTGTACAACTGCAAAGTGCACACTCTGCGTTTCAATCCCAGTGCCGTATCCAAAAGTCTGAAAAATATTGCAACGCTCACGTTGTCTCTCTCATATAGTCAACAAAAGTAACCAAAATATTGGAAACCGCTCTCTGTATGAGCGTGCAGTCAGTAGTACAATTAAGTAAAGGCTTTAAAAAGTCAAACATGCCAAAAAGGCAATGCGCAAGAAATTCGCCTTCAAAAATCATCACGAACTGGGAGCTCATTGTTGTTTACTAAGATGTGTGCTTTTTGAATGATGGTGACTCACTGATGGGGAGCTATCTGGTGCCGAGGCGGGTGTCCGGTGAGTTGTGTGTGTGTGTGTGTGTGTGTGTGTGTGTGTGTGTGTGTGTGTGTGTAAGAGTAACTCTGTGGTACTGTCACTTAGTAAGAAAACAAACAGAGGCATCTTTCTTAAATCCACACTTCCGCTCACACGAGTTCAGCAAAGAAGAGGAGCAAAAGATGTGCGGCTTAAGTCAGCCACAAGTCCGTACCTCCCGACATCTCATGGGCAAATATGGCAAATTTAATTTATAAACAATGCAGAGAGCCCGCAAAAACAAAATAAAAGAGCCCAATTTTACTATAGTAGCTTCAGCATCAATACGCCACATTCACTATCGTCTTGAGTCTATTATAATACAAAGATGTGTTTATAAAAGCACACTTGTGTAGAATGGCCCGAGGCTGCCGTGTCACTCATCAAGCTGATCAAAACGCCGCCACAATCAAACACGGAGGAATCGTGGAGCGCTTTGGCAAATCTGTCCTTCAACAGCAGAAATTAAAAAAAGAAGGTGAGATAAAGGGAGAGGAATCAAGGAGAGAGGAGAGGGGCATCTAAATATAGAAAGACTCACATTTTTGGAGTTGAAGAAAAGACGGTGAAGGAGAAGAAAGAGGATAGGAGACAAGGATGCGAAGGAAAAGAGGAGAAGGATGAGCGATGGAGAACAAAAGCGGCGTTGTGGCAGAAAAGGAAGACAAGTAGCTGGAGATCAATGTTCTATGTCGCGATACTCAGTGGACTAATGGAGAACTGGACAAGGAAAACACTTGAACACAAGACTCGGTGTCGTACAGCACCACTGCAAATGTCCATCAATCAAGAGTTCAATATGAGTTCCTGTATTGTCCTTTATGAGAGTTAAACGGTTGCTTTGAAAGAAAGCACTTTGGAACAAATGTGGATGTAGCTTTAAATAATAATTGGCCAGTTGGGTGATTATGATGTACTGCTACTATTGTCGGATGAGGCATTTATCCGACAATGGTAGCGGTACACACAGCCCACAGATGCTTGGGATCCAGTTTTTCAGTTAACATTAAAAAAAAAAAAAAAAAAACTTCATGTATAGTATACTGTACTTTATGATACACATTAATCCTCCATTGATAGTGAAGGTTATGTCCACATCCAAGTCCATGATCCAAAGAAACAATAATTTGGTGTTTTTCTAGCGACATTTATACAGTTTTGGCCTAAAAATGCCATTCCAACCAACTTTTTCATCACTGAAAAAATGTATGTTAAATTCACTCCATTTTATTTGATCAAATGGTTGCACAAAATAAAATCACCTGGATTCAGATTCATCTCTTAAGTCGATTATACATGCACTTGAAAAATGTATCTAAAGCCAGTTGTTTCTATTGTGTGCAACTATTGACAAAATATAATTGAGTAAATTCAACACACCATTTTTTTGGGTGGACTTATTCAAATGCACTTTTCAAACCGAAGTACAACAAGATCTGCAAGCATACAATGTATAGAAAAGACACAATCATGGAATAAAAATCAATTGAACATTCATAATTCATATGAATCAATAATTCATCTGTGCTGTATGTTACACATACAGTACATTTGACAATAAAGTTTATCCAATCCAATCCAATAAAAATGGAATAAAAAATCATCCAGTACAGGGGACCAACCAGAGAATCTAAGTAAAATATGGTGCATGGTTAAGTGATAAAGGCTATTCGAAATGTCACGCTATAAAAGCATCAGAAGTTCAAGAAGCAGAAGGGCCCCCCCCCCTTCCACTGACAGCCAATGTTTTTTTTGGGGAGACCGATCTTTGGGAGTTAAAAGGAAAAAGCAATGCAAAATTGACTTTGTTGTGCCTTAAGGCTAACGCCACTGTGATGAAATGAAAAGGCTTAGGGACATCCTCACATTGGTCTGCTCCTCTCTCCACGTGTCTCCTTTTCTGTACGTCTGCTTGTCAAACGTGCTCGGACATTAGACTATCACCTGTTGATTAACATGAACGACCGCCACCGCTTGCCGGTTTATGGCGCTGATGGTGAACTCTTGCAACCCCTGCAGCCATGGAAAGTGGAATTCAAGACAAGGAAATGG
Organism: Hippocampus kuda; assembly: GCA_901007745.1. Lineage (NCBI taxonomy): Eukaryota > Metazoa > Chordata > Actinopteri > Syngnathiformes > Syngnathidae > Hippocampus > Hippocampus kuda. The sequence continues at coordinate 8,547 of CAAKHF010017558.1, read as the reverse complement.
TAACAGCTTTGAAGCCCGCTGTCAGTGGCCAAGGACAACACCCACCATGGAACACACAAATTCCCCTCCTCGTGAGGTCGTGACAGTATCGCGTGCTGGTCTAAATGCCGATCACCCACACCAGCACACCAAAACGATCGGGTGGCGGGGGGCTGAGGCAGCACAAGCTAAGCAAGGAGGTGTGCGCCTGTGAGAAAACGAATAAAAACAAGAGGGCAAGGATGAGAGCTAGACAAAGGAATGACAATGACTGAAATGTGGTGAAGCGGGAGAAAATGGAGGCGCAGGAGATGAAATGAAATGAAAAGGGACGTTGCAAGCGCACCGCGTACATTCCGCGGAGCCCCAAACAACAAGGCGGCAGCGATGGGTTGGGTACATTTCATTTTGTGTTCGCTTATCGTCAACATAAAACTCTGGGGGGGAATTTGCCTATGCCGGTGAAAAGGGGATGTGGACTTTTTCACTTCTGTTCGCGTGTGGCTTCTTAACAGGAACTGACGTGACAAAAAGAGTTCCAGAAACAATGAGTGATCTGTATTTTAAAGAATCCCCATTGACAGACAAGACTGCACATTCATTTCGATTAGATACTCATAAAGAGAACAAGCACAGTCGTACATTCCGCTGATTTCTCAATGCCAATGAAGGTATTTCCAGCTTTTAAAGCAGAACGATGCAATCAATCGATTTTCGATACCTCTCATTCGGGTTTATTTTGAGGCGTGAGGGGGGCTGCACCCTGGACTGGTCGCTAGTCATTTACAGGGCATATATGAACAAACATTCATTCACACTCATTTTCAAACCTATGGGCAATTTAGACGAGTCTTCAATGGACCTTAACATGCAAATTTCGGAATGTGGAAGGAAGTCGCAAGAGAAAGCCCAGGCAAGCACACAGAGAAAATGGAACTCCACAGAGAGACAGCAAAAACTGTCGAGGCAGCTATAAATGGCTGAAGGAAGTCAGCCTTACAAATACATACAAACATACATGCTGATACATATAGCGCTTTCACAACAGCGGCAGCTGTAACAAAGCGCTTCACAAAACAGTTAACATAAAGTAAAATAATAACCACAACACATGACATATAACACGGACAGTCGTGCAGTCCTTGCGAAAAAGATAAATATAATCTGATCATTTTAGCATTTAGCATTGACACTAGTGCTAACACATGAAGTGTCTGGGTTGTTCCATCCATTCCATGCCCCCAACTTTTTTTTTTCTTGGATGCACCAGCGCAAACGATGGTTGCACAAAAGGTCTGGATGACATGACATTACAGAAGTGTTTGTTATTTCTTGAATGTTCTTTGTTGTATATTTCTGTCAGGAATATTCCGACAGGACTGCGCATGGGAAAGTGCTTTAAATATATTTCATATTCATGGTTCAAAAATAAATCACTCAACAAAATTATCATTTACTTCGCAGTGACATTTCAACAATGCACTTTGCACACAAATATTTTTAAATAAAATCAGGGCCCCAAACATTTGAGTGCTACTGGCCATTTTCATGTGAAGACATTTTGAAGCACCAAACTAAAAACAAATGATTAAAACTATCACTCACCGTGGCTGCCGTGGCCAAGTGTTAATTACTATTTTGACAGTAGGACACAGAGCAGTATCACAGCGACTGTTGGCCATCCATCTATTTTCTGAACCACTTAATCCTCGCTAGGATCGCAAGCGTGCAATAAAGTTGTCGTTAGTTGCTGTCAGCGCATATTGGACATCATAATCTGGCGTTGAAACTTCACTTTGACTGAGCATGTGGTTTGGTTTCTGTGATAAATCAAATGAAACAGTCCCGAACATAGTCATTTCCGAGGAGTTTTTGTTCCACTTGACCCGTTTTGTGTGTTATGGATCTGGCGTTGGAGGTAGAGAGGCTCGTCAGCGAAGGTTGAGTGGCTCGCATTGTTCCTTACAATTTTCCATGCGTCGGAGCATTCAAACAAACTCCCTGAGCTTCGCTTGGACCACAGTGAGCAACATCAGACATGCACACAGCCACAAAAACCGGCATCACACGTGTCCAAAACCTGAGATCATAACACCTTACATGCTGTCGGTATGTTATCAAAAAGAAAAAAAGTCAAACCACCTATTCATCAAAATAGAGCATATCATTGAATAGAAATTTATGACATGAAGAAAATTAGCCCTAGTTTGTAAGAGTTGGTGAAGGATTTATGCCACGTTTTATGTTGCGAATCGGCCCTAATTGTTCCCTCACATTTCACATTGATGAGTTCCAAGCTTGCCCCCATGCAAAGGGCGAATATCCGCCAAATAGAGGTAGACATTTTTTTCTTATTTTTATGTTTTAAATTTTAAATGTTTTTTTTTTTTTGTTTTCTTACACTTTATGGGCGGCCTGGTGGTCAACTGGCTAGCGTGTCGGCCTCACCGTGCAGAGGTGCAGAGGTGTGTCCTGCGATTGGCTGGCAACAGGTTTAGGGTGTCCCCCGCTTACTGCCCGAAGACGGCTGGGATAGGCTCCAGCATGCCCTGCAACCCTTTTGAGGATGAGCGGATTAGAAAATGGACGGATGGATGAATTTACACTTTACTCCTTTATTATGACATTACGAATCCCCCCCTCCCCGCCCTTGACATGGTTCCCACCCATCTAAATATGCTACACTTAATAAATGTAACTTTTATAAATGTAAAATGAAGAATAAATAGCAAACTGCAGGCTGTGAAAGGAGCATGCTTTGTGACCTCGACAGTGGACGAGTACGATGGAACATTGGCTCACAACTACGTAAAAGTTTTTATTTCGATCCTCAACTTGGCATACCGTAACTACAATCCTGCTGTGCATTTCAGCCACAGGTACAATCCTGGTAAATTAATCCATCCTTAATTAAAGCCTTTTTGTTGTTGGTCAAAACCAAAGTGAGTGGCCATGACGCTCGCTCATGTTGCTACTGCTTCTTCTTCCTCTTCATTATCGTCATTTTCTTCGCTCTTCTCTCTTCTTTTAAAAAGAAGAAGCACTGCCGCTGGAAGTAGTCATGGCAACTTTCGCTTTGTATAATAACATCAACAAGGACTTGAAAGACACATTTATCCACCAGGATTGTAGGCTAAAATTAATTGTGGGATTCTAGCCTGGGTCCTGTACGCTGTTTTAAGACAAATTGAACAAAAATTTTAACCGATGTCCTTGTCGTGCTGTCGGTGGCAGAGCACGCTGCGCTCACAATTTCTGAACGCAGCTTTTACTGTGCGGCTTATCCAGCTCGACACATTTCGATAACGTTCTGAGTTTGCAAACAGAACATTGTTCAGTTATCCAGAGTGCGCCAAAGACACAGTGCCCATGTACACGTGCTCCAAATGGGAACACGGTGCTTCAGTGCGCCAGGCAGTCCGGATGGAAACAGTTTAAGCACAACCTGCTGATTGGTTTCGAACATAGGCTCCGTCGGGAAACTAATAGGAGGGGAGCGCGCTCTGCTCGCGTCACAGTAAATTACCAAACGTGACCCTAATGTTCATCCACTTGGAAGGAAGAAAAATAGCAGGAAAACCCACCAAATTTTGAGGTTAAACTTGCGATAGATAAAGTTATGGTCACAAGTGAAAATCTGCAATAGAGTGAATCCGCAAAAACTGAACCCCAAAGCAGCGAGGGAACACTGTAAATGGAATGTTCTCCTCCAGGATGTTGAAAGTGTGGTGAAAAGTCACGTGAATTGGTCAATTTGTACCGTAATCCAATGACAATTAAGTCCAGGCAATTATAATGTCCAACAGCAAGAGGCAAAGTAGAATTAAAAAGGAAAAGGCACAGCTTGGTCGTCCTCCCTCACCAGTGTCCTCGCTCTCCACCCCCGGGGCGGTGCCACAACGGACGGGGCCGGGTGACCGCCACGGGAGCTTCGGCTGCGGCTCTCATTCAAATGAATGGGACCCAGCAAATAGTGTACTGTATACGCTTGTGGAGGATTTTGCACCAAGTTTCAATACTTATTGCTAATATTGTTTTTAGCGTCGAGCAGACTTTGACAATAATTTTCAGTTGCCACATCGTGAAATTTGGGGGTCTGCACGCTAAGATTGAGCACAGCCAAGAGCCCGAAAAGTAGTATTGGATTCGTTCCCAGTTGCGTCACAAGAGGCTTGAGATTTTTTTTTTTTTTCTGTTTCATGCTATAATCAATATTTTGTCTAACTTTGCATTTGCAAGGTTTTTTTAAGGGTTTTTTTTTTTGGGGGTGGGGGGGTTGCAAAATTTGTATGCATTTGCTTTGTATGCAGTTTACCCTCTGCTCACTATGTTCCCCTTCTTCATCTCATTGCAGACCTATCTTGACCTTTTACATTTCAATTCATTTGGTTTATGGGGCCAAAGACAGCAGATCACGATCCTGCAAGGTGTCCCCACTTAGTAACTGATGCACTAACAGGATGTCCTGTATAAATATGATCTTGGGTCAGAAGGAGGGATACAAATGAGAAAGGGAACAGGAAGAGGGTGAAAATGTGAAACGGAGGAGACATAGGGTAAAAATGAGAAATAGAGTAGGGGAGGCCACAGGAGGCACCTGGCCCACTTACAGTAGGGCGGCGGTGCTGGAGGAGAAGGAGAGATGGAAGATGGAGGAGTGGGAAAAGTACTGGAGGAGGATGAGTGGGAAGGAGTCGAGGGCACGGAGAGGACGGGGGCCGGTGTGAGGGGAAGCAACCAAAGGTGAGCTGAGAAGAAAGCTGTTAACACTAAGCCACAGTTTCATACATTTTATAAGCATGTTTCCAACATCATCTAGAGTTACACTGCAGAATTTCACTTCATGTACTCTTTGGATTTCAGATCCATTTCAATTCCATTTCAATTCACTATCGCCCGTTCTACCACCAAACACCATGAGTTGAGGTTCGCTTTTATTAACTTATTTCTTACAAACCATTGCTTGAGCATGATCAATTCCCTCTCCGTGCTTATCAGTCATTCTTTCATGTCCTCCTCTGAGCACAACAAATTAGCGTCATCTGTAAATGTTTCTAAATATTACAGACGGTACAAATATCATTCAAACAAAGTAGAAATGAGTTGGGACCGAACACCAAACCTCATGGAAAACCATGTTGCTCTTTTACAATGTGGTTACATCATTTGATTTTAGAGGCTAGAAATAATTATTAGCCTATATCAGGGGCATGGCTCCCTGAGAGCCATATCCTGCCTGTTTTCGATCTCTCTATCGTGCAACATACCTGAGTCAAACGATCAGCTCATCAGCAAGCTCTGTCAAAGCCTGAAATGATTATGATCAATTGAATCAGGCATGTTGGAGTAAGGAGAGGTTGAAGACAGGCAGCGTATGACTCTGGCGGGGCCCTGGTCGATATGACTAATTTGCCACAGCAGTCATGGTGCGAAAAAGAAACCAGGTGCGCACAACTACATCTGGAGTAACATAACTTGTAAGCCATCCATTGTGTGATGGGAAACTGGATGCCCAGGCATCTCACACTCCACACATGCAACTCTTCTAAAGTTAAATTGTAGGTTTAGCTTACCTACAATGACAGCCATAGCTTCTCGATAAGTGAGAGAGTGAGAGTGAGAGAGAGAGAGAGAGAGACACACTATGCTCTTTTGCATGTTTTGGTACAAGTGACTCATTAGTGAATGATACGTTGACAGAAAAACAAATCAAACATTTGACGAGCAGAAGTGTAGCTTAGATGTGCACCCACTCTTACCCCACCACCCCAAAGCCCCCCTGCCCCACGACTCTGAAGGCCAGTAGTCAAGGGAGCGGAGCTTCATTCAACTCTGCCGAGGCAACAAACAGATTTCAAGCTTCCCAAGGTGGATGTTTCATCTGTAAAAACAAGATGTGACAAATGTGAGGGACCCATCACAACACGAAGGGTGGACAGGGAACGTCACAGACACCGTAAGAAAGTAGAAGAGTAATGTCCAAAATCTCACACCGCACTACAGGATAATAATGCAGATGTTGCTGAATATTGTGAGTTGAAAAAAACTGATTGGGGCAGCTGTAGAGA
>CAAKHF010017550.1:0-22261 GCA_901007745.1 Hippocampus kuda | reverse complement strand
CATAAATCTGTTCTCTCTTGTCCTGGCAATATTAGCGCAATAAACCCGCCTTGGCTGGACAATTGTCGGTTCCGTCAGAATCGATGTAGCGCGGTTTCAATATAAGCTCGACGAAATACCAGAACCACCTCACCCAATGATGCCGTGCGATTCATCACTGCGAATTACAGCCGCAACGTTAAACATGATAATGCATCGACATTTGTGGGACAGCGTTAGCCAAAAGTCAGCATCGTCGATATTGAAGATGTCGTTCTTCTTGAAGCAGCTCCTCTGCTTTCAAACGTATAAAACACAAAATAAGACCCGAGCGAAAGTACCCACGCTTGAAACGATGCTACTTACCTCAGCCTGAAAGCCCTCCACCAAGATGGCCACCAGTAAGTTGAAAAGCACGTAGTTTCCAAATGTCATCAGGGCAACGAAGTAGAGGGCCGCCCAGGGGGAGGTGGAGGCCATCCCGTTGTACAACACCACGTTCCAATCCTCCTGGGTTAAAATCTGCACATTCAAGAAAGCGCACATTCTCACCGATTATGTATGGCGCAAAACACAGCAACTTGGGAAATAAAAAGACCATCATGACAATGTGACTTTTTTTGGGGAGGGGGGGAGATACTGCAAAAATAAACGTTTCTACCATTGCAGGACTTAAGAATGCTTCCTGCTGAGAGGAGCTACTTTCACTGCCATCATGGAGCGCCGCTTCAACTTTTTTCCATCAGGGATTACGATAAAATGACAAGCAAAGTCCATGTGAGTGTGCGTGTGCAGGATGTGCGCGGAAATGTGCGCGTGTTTTTTTTTATGCGCGGCCGCTTTGAAACCAATGCCCAGAGATGAAAGCATTTAAAACTAGGACACTGTTCATGATGCAGCATGAAAGCTCTCGGCCCACTCGAAGCCCGTGGCAGGGAGGTATTTCACGGCGCTGTTAGTTTGGCGGCATCCGTGCGCGTGTTTGTGTAGCGAGTGTGTAAGTGTGTATCTTCCGCACAACTACAGCGAGTATCCAGTGCTGCGGCACAGGACAGTCAAGCCTGCATACGTGCAGCATGTCAGCATGCCGTACGTTGCTCCGAAGTCTCGATGTACCCTTCACTAACGCACCGACCGCCATTCCCTCACAGATGCTGGCTTTCGAACTTTGGCCTGATAACAATCCGTATGACCCTCTGTTTGCTCTTGGGCCGAGACGATCCAAGAGTTCCAATCACAACTTGAAACGTGGACTCGTCAGATAACTTTTGCACTTGCCCAGAGAAGCCGACGACGTTTCGAGCACATTTAGCATTGAAACACAATTCATGAAAGGCATCCTGCATTTTGTCATTTTCCCTCTTATAATTTACACAGAGAGGAAATGATTCTTTTTATTCACACTTAAGTGCAACTTACCTGAAATACGGTGACGATTGCCCACAACAGAGTGTCAAAGTTCTTGCGGTCGGGAATGGTGTCTCCATCATCTGTCTGAAGGCTGAATTTGCAACCAAACAAATGCATACCCAAGATGCTGCAGAGACAGAATCAAAAAACACGCTATCAGCACTGAAGGGTTTTTGTTTTTGTCATTTAGAATTTATACGCACCTAAAGGTGAAGATGAAGAGCATCAGAAGCATGCAGAAGGTAGCCACATTATCCATCGTCTTCATCAGGACTACAAGTTGCCTCCTCAGCGCAGGAAGGAAGCGAACCAACTTGAGAACTCGAAGCAGGCGGAACGTACGCAGGACCGACAACCCGCCGTCGGCCTGACCAATGATCTCCCACACGCTGAGAAGGAGGTGACATTTAAACAGTTTGAATGTTACGTTTGGAATTCAAAAGTTGTCGGTGTCTTTAAATTCGGCGATGACACCAAACACTCAATGGACAAGAGTACCTCGGAGAAAATATTTCGATCAGGGCCATTTATCAAGAGATTTGGGTAAATTGTATACTTCTTTTCCAGAGTGTCTGCGCCTCAGAAGGCATGATTAGATTGGTCTAGCGTCAAAGAGCCAAACCGGCCAATGAACTCAACCCCATCAAACAATTTTGGGATGAACTAGGACAGAACGTGAGGCCGTTTCTCCTCAAATTATGGCAGAAAAGTCGGCGTCTTGAGTTCCAATGTTTTTGTCCAAATGGCGCATGTGACGAGTCGCTAAAGGCCCCATACGATTCCAGAATCAAGGAAATACAGCCATGAACTTGATCACGCGTCCGCTTGATGTCGAGTACGTGTCCGTATGTGTTATTGTCATGCGCTATATCGCCGTCATTATGTTACGTTATTATGGTGGGTGATTTCATGCATTATGCAACAGTTCCGGACTGATTCATGGCTTCATTATGAGTCGGTCGGCACATTAGAAAGACGGATAGAGCAACGCGTGACAGCTAACGGGTGACAGGAGAAGAAATGCTTTCGGCGGTGACCTGGGGGGGGGAATTTATGCGCCGAGGACAAGAAGCAGGCGGATTACCTGATGATAACAATGATGCTGTCAAATATGTTGTACGGATTCCTGATGTAGCCAAAAAGGCCGAAAGCCAGCAGCATGAATCCCATCTCCAAAACAAACATGCTCGTGAAGACGATGTTGCTGATCTCGAGCACATCCGTCAACTCCTCTGGCTTGAGAAAATAAAAAGTAGGTGAGGGATAAAAGGTGAGACAAAAACACCAAGACTGCAAAAGTGACTTTGTTTTTCCACTCTAGGACTCGAAAGGCAGGAAACCCTTTGGGGTGTGTGCCCTAAATCAAGCGAGTATCACTCGAGTTCCCGGGCGGCGGTCTGGCCCAATCCATCAAACGCAGCAGAAAAGCACAAATTTATCAGCACTGATCTGTTCCGCTGAACCCACTGTAGAGTCGATGATCCGGTCGCATTCAGGGCACGTGCTAGAACTAGACACCCACTGTCCTGATGACACTTTATGACAGAACCAAACATTGTTTACTTCATAGCTTGATCGTATAGTTGCTTTTCATATAAGTATAAGTGTGATCGTATAAGTGTTTTTGTAAAACGAGAAAAAAAAAAAAAGCTACTTTGGGTGCGTTTCTTTTTTTCTATTGATGATGCAAGGCTAAAATCAAAACATTTGTCGACAGTTAACATTCCCCCTCACACGTATGATTAAAGTTTGGTCTGTTCAATCAATAAGGATCGACAATTGGTAGATTGCCGAAACCGAAGTTGAAGCTTCGAAGGTGCGTTGCAGGCTCGTGTGTGCACGCGGTCTTTAATTGCCGTCACAGGAGGCTTTCAATCGTCATGTTTTGTTAAGAACTCTCACCGACGGTGCGCTCGCTCGAGTGTGGGCGTTCATTACCTACGCTCCACAACGACAACACGAAAGAACAAATTGGGAGAGGTTGCAGGGGGCAATCGCTTCCAATTCACTTTACGCGGCACATGGCGTGCTCGGGAGTCTCATTCATTCATGTTATTGACAGAGAGTTAGCTCAGAGGACCCTCATATAAATCCGAGCCAGGAAACCAACCGCATCTACTGCGATTTGGTATCTTGACCTACTTGTCGTAACATTACGTTAAAATCGTCCAACATACAGAAAAGGAATTCAACGGCACTGCGACGTGTTGTGAAGAGGCTGACTAACCAAGAAATGTAGGTTATGATGATGTCATCAACTCAAGCAACTCATAGGAGAACGTTTCTGTGTAGAAGATTGTAGGATGCTGGAGTAGAAACCAATTTTGAAAACGAAATTGTGAGCTCAACACGCACATTTAAAGTGACCAAACATGAGAATAAACATCCCGTCTCCATCTTTGCTCGGGTCTCTTCTCGTCCCTCTTTTGGATGAAACGCGCACGTGCAAACATAGTCTCGTTTCCAACATTCCTACACCTCCGCACACAAGTATGCGCTCATAAAAGGAATACGGAACGAGGACGACACTGGAGGCAACATCTTTGGCCGTCTACGTGTGCGCAATAAGTTGACGGTTCCCTCGTCCTTCTTAATCTTACCTGCTGGTGGTACTCGATCCCCATGCTGAGAGTGTTGACGAGGATGGCGATCATGATCCCCCGGTTAAAGTATTTGCTCTCCACGATTCTCTTCAGTTTCTCCCTGAACTTCATCCATGCCCGAAGCGCTCCGTTCTTGTACTCCAGAGGCCCATGTCGCCTGCCCCGACCTCTCCCGCCCCTCAGATCTCCTCCCTAAAAGTTCAAACCAAGGAACCATCACACACCCGAACGAAGTGTGGGACAACGTTTCCATATGTCACGCATGAATCGGGTTCCTTAATATCCGTGCCGTATTCAATCGTCAACTCTAATTGTCAAAGACACTTTCATCCGCTCTGTTCGGCACTACGAGTGTTTGCCATCCACAGTGACCTGGGGGAAGTCATGCAGTCCGTCGCCTTCTCCCTTGCAACCCTCCGAGTCGCCCAACTCCAGCTCCAAGGTCTCCAAGCTGCGGGCACACAGAGGGCAGCTCAGTAGTTCCAGGAGCAGTGGACTTGGTACCACGCCCGCCAGCTGGTACAGCACACTCTGGTGACCTGCCAGAGGCATGATGGGAGAGGGTCACACGTTGCATAAGGGTTGCGCCCGTTTGGTGGTCACGTGCGGGAGGGACATGGTGTCATTATTCACTGTTCAGATTTCATTTCGTGAACTGCGCATAAGTTCCTTCGGTTGCAGACGTCGCGACACACACACGAAAAAAATGGAACTTTTTAAAAGACGATATTTTCAGAGCGGTCACCATATCTGTCGCTCAAAGCTGAAGTGCAATGGCCAAAGCCAGTGTCTTAACGACTTCCAAGCACAGAAGCTTTGATTGATATGTCAGTAGGCAGCCAAAAGTGCCAACGTGTAAAGATTAAGGTGAGTATGTGGATGTGAATAAATGCAGCGTGCGCCAGCCGTGGAGACGCAGGTGTCGCACGACAATGATCGCTTGACCCCGTCGGAAAGGAAATTGCCGTCTGGAGCCGCAGACCAGTCTCGCGGCGGGCGGTGGAAGATAAGAATGGCATTTAGTCGCGTCTAAACTGTCTCCGTCGAGGAGTAATTGGTGCGATGCTAAGAGGCTTGTTCCTTTATTCGAAGGATGATATGTCTACCCCAAAATGAGTCGAATCACCGCGTGGAGACGTGCGCTGACAGAAGTCTGGGGTTGTTTTTTTCTTGGGTGGGGGGGTGCTGGGGGTGGTCATCAAAGTACAAGTCTGTTTTACAAAGAGCTTCCGTCAAATAGCGGATCCATAAGACGAGGCTCTGCAATACGCTTTCAACTGTGAGGCAGGTGACCGAACCGCATCCAACAGCCTTTGTCACGTCATCCGGATTCCTCAGCCATTTTCTGCAGTGAACCTTCCCTCCCCGGCAACCCACTTCATGATCTCATCAGACTTATGACGCATTATTAGCGTTATGTATCTTGGTTACAAACAATGACCGATTGCACCGATCCTCCCGTTTATCCGCCCGTCGAAGGTCTCCGTGCTCACGTGTCCCATTAGCCAAAAGTCGATGGACGGAAGATGGAGAACCGCATCCGATATTCTACACGTGCGGCGTGACTTTCTATGTTTGCGTGCGTGTCTTCTTACTGTGCTGTCCCACGAGCTGGTAGAGCTTGTTCAGTTTTTCTGCGTGTTCGGATGCGCAGTGGTTGGGCGGATGCTGATCCGGAGCGCAAGCGCCTTGCTGGGAGTGAGGCGGCGGCGTCTTGCTGCTGTAGCTGCACACAAACGATGGCAGAATGGTCGGGTAGTTCATCCCTCCGTTTAGCCTCCTGAGCAAGGACCCCATGCCTTGCGTGACAACCGACTGACTGCCGCCGCCGCTATTTCCATTCCGACTTCCTTTACTAACAGGAAGTGACTTCATCTCCAGTTCCACGGCTCCTGCGACGCCGCCTTCTCCGGCCAAACGTTCGGTGCTCGCCGCGCCGCTCACGTGCTGCCCCCCGTTGGGGAGCCGACAGTGCTGGTGCTGATGGTGCTGCAGCAGGCTGTGTATTGGCCTCAACCACAAAGCGCTACCTGGGCCCGAGCCCCTGCTGGAGCCGTGGCCATGTCCGTTACCTCCGCCGTTACTGCCCGCACCACTGCCGTTAGGATTCACCTTTTTACGCCGTTTGCTGGTGAGGAAAAGAAAAGACATCCAACTGAGCACCTTCCATTGTTTCTGGTCATGCTAGCATGTATTCTAGCATATAGTTATGAGGTCAGCTCAAAACTAATGTCTGTTTATTTTGTTTTGTTTTTTTCTCAAAATATCCCACTCTGTCTAGTATCTGACCTGTGCCATGCAGAGTATATCCTCTGCAGCCTGCGCGTGAACTTGCGATAAAGGTGACTGATGTAGCGCAGCATCTCCTCATAGCATGAGCCCGGTTCACTGTAACTGGCAAGCGTGGAATCGTTGGACATGTAGCGAGCGCGCTGCTCCCGCATCAGCGCGTTCTCCCGTTGCTTTGTCTCTGAGAATTGGGTGGCGATGACCACGAGGCACAAGTTGATCATGAAGAAAGATCCCACCTATTTGGGGAGGGGGGAAAAAAAAGAGACGCATCTTGATAACAAAGCAGATAAAGACATCTGTCACCACCTCGGGATAATGAAATCAACTTATTAACCTTTTACAAGGAAGGAACTGATACCGGTTTATTATTATGGCCTTGATTTAATTACGATTCAGAGAGCTTAGATAAACGACGACGATAATAAAACAGACGGCTAATCACGCAAACGTAGCCTCGGAAATATGAAGCCACGTCTTGAACAGGAAGTGAAGTCATCGATCAACATGCTTATTTGACAAAGATGTGATATGCATGTACTGAGATGTTATTATTTTCTCTGATCGTCTTTGTTTTCTACAATTCATATTGGGTTTTTTTTCCAGCATCCCCAAAACAGCCTATTTTCTTGCCCCCAATTTTCTCAACTGTCCTCCAGATGCATAATATGCATTTTTACATCAAACGAGAGACAGACGGCGAGCTCATCGAGCGTGGCAAAAATATGGCTTCAGCTGGGATCTTTGAAAACCTACACAAAAGCATGATAAGGGAAATTAGACAGGATAGAAAACGACACGGAACAGCAGAAGGGGGGCTGCGCTCAAAGCCCAGCTTAGAAAGGTTATTCTGGGTTGCAGAGAGAAGAAGCGAACTGCAAGTACACAAGCACATCTTCCAGGAGCAACATGTTAAACAGATGCAAATTGGCTGAGAAATCAAACCCAAATAGTGCAGACTATACAGAGTCAAGTCAAATGAATGGTATTAAAGAAACGCGGGCGTACTTCTTTAAGTGCTGAGTTCAGTGTTTGTGTTTGCTTTGTTCGAGCACGCGCCTGCAGTTCCTCATAAACGCACTTGCGCAACGCGATCTGCCGCAGGACTCGAGCAAAGCGTTGTCTTCTTTTGTCATGTCAAGGACTATCAATGCGCCTCTCGCACGCGACATTTCAAGGCAATGTGAGGGGTCACTTCGAATGGCAGCCACTCAAGTCGGCTGTCCTCGTGCCTACAACGGCGCAAAACTTTTAGAAATGTGCCGGGCTGACACCGCTGGCAAGGGTTTGCAAAAAATACCAACACCTGGTCTAGCCTGCCCCTGCATAGATTAAGACACCCTTCAAATTAATATGATCTGCTGTAAATCTGATGCATACACCAACAAATACAGAATATCTGATACACAAGAATAATTCCGTCATCTCTAATATGGCAACATGATGACGAAACAAAACCTTTTTAAGATGCTTTACTGTGGAGCGATGAAACGAGTGAAACTGGAAAAATGGGGGCTGAATAATTTTGAGTGCAATTTGAATCACACCAGCAGGTCATGCATTTGTTTTTAAACATATCAACAATAAGAGTATCTGGTTGCTAACATTCACAGGCAAGTGTGTGCATCATGACAAAAAAAAACAAAAAAAAACAAAGCGGATACTTACAATAATTAGAAGTATAAAATATATAAAATTGTAGAATGAATGAGCATCCATGACATAGTACATGATATCCACCCATCCTTCCAGCGTGATGACCTGTTTGAGACAGAGAGAGGTGGAGAAGGAGCCGTCACTCGAGTGAATATTCAGAACAGAACAGTTATACCCTTAAATGTGTGTGTGTGATGAGTTAACAGTTTTGTCTGTCACAAATAAACCCTATACTGTTTGTTTGCATGTGTGCATGCTTGAGCGTGTGAGTGTGCGTGTGTGTCTGTGCATGTACGTGTGTGTGTGTGTGTCCATTTGTGTGCATGCATCAAAAGGACTGACACAGCTCCTGGGTGGAGTCGGCGTACTAATGAGTACTTAGGATGCTGACACCCGAAACCAACGGCTGAGCTCAGCCAAGCCACTAATAAACTCACAGCTCATCCTTTGCACCTCAGCTTGCAGAGCACATGACAGTCAAAACTGCCCTGGCTGCGATTACATTGTCTCGTTAAAGGTGACATTTTCTAATTTGAGGGCTGGTAAATTTTTAATTTGAACGTGTCCTCTGGACACTCGCAAAAGTCACACCAAAAATACTTCATTCATTTCAGTTCATTGACAGAGAGCCTTGAGGGATTCAAATTTGTATAATCGGCAAAACATTCCAATGAATTTGGAGCGCATCCTTTTAAGGAAATGACCCCCAATATACAAATATCTTGTTTTTGGTCCACGGGCTGCAAAATGCCACGCGACAGAAACCAAGATTTAATCTTGCACTTACTTGAGCACACACGCGTGTTTGGTAATGGTCCGAAGTATATCGTGAGATTGTACATGCAAGACGGAAAGACAATGAAAGTTGGCACCGATCACGCAGTGTCTACTTTTGAACTCCTTTAAACGTAAGAAATACTGAAGCCAGCAAAGCATTCGTCCATTGGGTCCTGCCACAAATGTGCAGCGCACAGATCAGACGAGTGAGCCATTCGCAAATGGCCGCTGGGCACAGCATGGGAACTCTTGACAACGGGTAAACTGTGCTGCCTTGTCATTGCTTGTTAACGTGACTGAAAACAATGACTCATAAACATCCTCCAGCAGCAAAGGTACGGGACTTCAGGGTATATACGGTATATAAAAATGAAACAACGATCACGTCTTACCTGGAAAATAGCAATCCACGCGTAGCCGATGTTGTCAAAGTTGACAGCTCCCTTATGAGGGTTGCGCTCCCCAGGGCGACACTCATTGTAGTACTGGTTCCAATTAACACATCCATTGACACTGGCGCCTCCCACTGTCGGGGCTGCTCCAATCACATCTGAACTTTGGTGAGGCGCCGCTAAGTGGCACTCGGTCTTGGCCTCGGCGTAGGCCGGGATGTCGTGGCAGCGCAGCATACCGTTCTCACGGGGCGCCGAGCAGATGAATGGGCTGTCTTCGCCTTCCTCCGACATGTAGTAAGGACTGATTGACAAGTTGTATTTTCTAGGCAAGAAAACAGACAGGTTTTTAAAATGCTGACAGCAATAGCAATGTGATCAACGTTCCGAACAAAGTATCCAATCTAGTTCTCCAGGTTTAGAAAAACAACTGAAGGAAGATCATTGTGACAAAGTCATGGGAAAAATTCTAATCGCCCAAAACTTATCATTTTGTTTATATTCTAATCCTTCATTGCAGCCTTTGTTTCCCAACCTTTCTTGAGGCAAGGTGCCCATTTTGAATTCTTAAAGCCCACCACCAAACAAAAATGTCACCAAAATGATTAACGCCAATATAATGATGCTATTGTCTCAATTTATTTGTAAATTTATTGACTCCCGCTGGGAAATCCGGGCTTGATAAATGGAGCACAAATCTGACGTAGTCACAGGAAGTCCTGACTTAGTCTGTTGAGCGGACATCAACGGGTGGAGACGCAAGGTTATCGTCCCGTCTGCCGTCTACTGGAAAAACTTTTTCGACTGTTGGTTCAATAAAGGAAAAAAAAACGCTTGAACTAAACTAAACATGATGACTGAGAGAGAATCAAGAAAGAGTACGAGAGAAAGGAACAGGATGATCATGTTTGCGGAACATGCAAGGGACTTTTGACATGTGATGGTTGAACAGTTTGTCTGCGCGGGTCGCGGCGTGCGCAGACGATTTGCTCCAATCTTTTGAAGGCTCGTTCTAAAATGTCCCGTGTCCGTTACTACGGTTACTCTCAGCCTTGAAGGAGCGAGACGTTTGACAAGGACCTGACGCCAGACTGCACGACTTACGTCCTGATGTCGGCTCCCAGAAAGCAGCGGTTTCGCAGAAGCCCCGCCCACAGCTGGACCCCAACAATCCCGAAGATGAAAAAGACAAAGAAGCAGAGGAGGAGGACATTTCCCAACATCGGAAGGGTGTCCAGCAGGAGCGTCACCAAGATCCGCATACCTACGTGGCGGGAAACAAAACATCAGTCCTATCAACCGATATGCATGAATTGCATTTCAACACGTCAGCCTGATCTTGACGCGAGTGTTCCACCTTGACAACAGATATCGATCGTGTGATTTTTAGCTCACAACTTCGTTACTTTGGCCAAAATAATTACAAGCGATGACAAGATGGAATGTGACAGTCTGACATCATTCCGTCCTCGGGGATTTGAATCCACAGTCCCTGCGGCTGGTGTTACCCAAGCGCAGCTGTCAAGCATTCATCTCGACATGTCACGCGAAGTCAACGTCAGTCAAAACGACCGCCCTTCCCATGTAAGCGGCCCAAGTCCGTGGGCACCATCCTCATTCTTGAATTTCTGATCAGCATGGACTGATCAGCTGACATCGAGACGCAAAACATGGACGCGTTCATGCAGACGCGCGTCTCGCTTCCCTCTGTTTGCTCTTGTCTTCTCAATAAGATCACATGTGAGAGTAGCTAACGTGTAAACGCGGCGGCGAGCGCCGAGGAGGTCGCAAATGGAGAAATGAGACTCGGCCAGAGAATCAGCAGAAGCCTGACAAACATGGCCAACGCGATCTGCACTGCTCACTGTAACTAAGCTACAGAAGGAACACACACAAAAAAAAAATATTGAAAAAACGGTCTAACAATGCTCAGTTGTCACGCTCTTCAGCAGAAAGGCAAACAGAGACAGAGTGGAAGCAAAATGGTTGGTGGCAAACAAAGACGCCAAGTGTGTGCGAGGGCAAGCGAGGGGGATGGCTAACGGCTGGAAATGCTCGATCTGTTGATGACGTTTGAAGGAGACGAATGAGAAATGGGGCAGACTGTGGAAAAAAAAAACAGAGAGGAAGCAGGCAGGAGGTTAACACCTTTGAGGAAATAAGCATTTGGGTCTTTCGGGCGAAAGTGTGTCTGACTCTGGCTGCCCCGACCTTAACGACGCTGCGCGCACGGTACTAGCTAACCGATGTGTCACCCTCATCCACCAGAAACTAGCCCGCCCCCTTCAGGGAGCCACCGTAGCCAACCGTGCTGCCACCATCCCATTTTTGCTTCACACAAGTCCATTGGCTGCTCTAAAGATTGTCCCGAAGCTGCGTGATAAGCTTGCAGGTTGAACGTTCGCTCCCGACAGACGGAAAAGCAAACACAGGCATGTGTTCCTGTGCATGACAAAGATGGATGTTACAGACAGCAGAAAGAAATAGACGACCCGTCATGCTTCACGACGCCATTTCGCATTTCTAAAGTCCATCAGCTCCTGGACCAATGAAACCTCTCAGGGTAGTTGTAGGTCACAGTTTTTTGTGACGCGCTTTGGGCAAATGTTCCAAATGGACTTACTTGGTACTCTGTTGATGGCCCGTAGAGGTCTCAGTACTCGTACGGTACGAATGGCCGAGAAACTGGCATTCTGTCCATCCAGAGAGTACTCCAACACACTAAGGTCACAGACGCAGGAATGAGTTCATACACTTCAAACAGAAATGACGCGTCGTTGCAGAGATAAGATTAAGACACACAGGGCTGGAAAACTCGATATAAGCACATCGAATGCTGTTTGTTTTTCTAATGTCGTCTTTTGTGTGGAAAAATGGACACGGCGAAGGGAGTGCAGAGTGTTTGTTATCCACTCGTACAGTCGAAAAAAAAAATGTGCGGGCAGAAGAGACGAGCATTGTGGGACACCCACCCCGCCATGACGATGACAAAGTCCAGCTGGTTCCACTTGTCGCCAAGGTAACAGTTGCTGCCAAAAATCCCCAGGGCCACCATCTTGATGACCATTTCCACCGCAAAGAAAGCAAATATACAGTCATCCAAAACCTGAAGGGAATACAGACAGAGAAGAAACCATTTTTAAGCGCCCAAAGACTAACTTTGACTTCCAACCACACTGATAAAAGATAAGGTGAAGAATCTATGAGTTTGGAACATCAAGGGCTGATTTTTGTCATCTTATCAGTGTTTTGATGAAATGGAAGCTTGCTGCTGCAAGGGAAAAAAAAAAAGTAGCTATCAGCCATGCTCATCTCAAAGCGCATAAAAAGGCACACCATTTTTTTTTTGTCTTTTTTGTCCAGCCTTTTCGCCGGTTGTTAAATATATTAGCACTACTTCTCTTTTTATGTCGAATATTATTATTTTATTTATTTATTTTTTTGCTTTTGGCTTTGTGGAAACAATTTTGGTCACGGGTCTTGTTTGATTGTCACGATTTTCTATAGATTGTATCCGACATGTTAAAGAAAACATGAAAACGATACGGAGGGGGTTGGAATCGTCGAGACGACTAACCTGGAGTATGCGACACCACTCTGACAGGCAGGTGACATCTTCACATGGCTGGAACATCCCCAGAGTGACGCAGTTGAGGAGGATCACCAACATGGACACGTGCTCGAACCACGTACGGGAGACGGTTAAGGTTCAAACTTTGGTCATCCATTTCAAAATCTTCACTAATACAGAGCGGGTGATCAAACGTAGTTTGAAGTCAAATGTGCAATTCTTGCTGCCACTTAATCTTGCCAAAAAAAAATAAAACGACAACATAAAAATGCCGCCCTGTCGTAATTGATACTTTCATTTTACCCATTGGACCGACGAGTGTCAAGGTGAGACGCGGCGTGGGGAGAATCGATACAATCTTGATCGCGGTGTGTTAATTAACAATGTGTTGCTTGCCAGGATTGAGGCATGAGCCGGGAAAAGAAAAATATATGTCGTCATTAACTCATTCACTCCCAAAGACGTATTTAGACGTCTTTTCAGACGCCACATATTTCATCCCAGCTCCTCATTTTATATTGACGGTACTTGAAAATGGTCTGAAAATGCCATTTTCAGTTAAAATGGAATACACACTTGCAATGGAAGGTCGACCGGCCGCTTGTTCACAAATGAAAGACTTGGATGAAGAAAAATGGGAGATATGAACACGTTTCAAACATCATTTGTTGCCCTCCTTGTGTTCCGTTTCCTGTAATTCGTCTTTGCTCTCTGCAGTCAACACCTCCTGAGCTCCGCGCACACGTACGTATACGCGCACACACGCAGAGACCAAATCCCGCCAGACAAAATGAGCCATCACTCCCCTTTAAATGATTGTTAAGGTGAAGGTTCATTTGTATTTTTAGAACACTGAGGCCAGTTCCTTTACTTCCTGCTGGAACCTGAGAAGGTTTGGGGGTGACATCAAAACACCGCCGTGAGACAAAAGATCAACATTTTAGCCATCCGCGTCCGATACGCGACTAATAGAACAGAATGATATCAGCGCTGGCAGAGTGGGAGCTCGAAGGCAAGCCTCACATGGACAGTCAAGCGCTCCTTTTCTGGCTTGTTAAAGTCAATTTATGCCTCGGAGAATCTCAACAAATTAGTTCTGTGCCAAAGAGCACCGAGTAGTACTTGGTCTTCTGTCGAGAGCAATGAAAATATTGTTTTATGACAACTCATATTCCCGAAGGAGTACGGAAAGGTGCTTCTAACCTATAACCGGACGTTTATTTATCGATAAGAATATCTGAAATGGATGAGTCATGAGTCATGACAATGCCCGCCTTCAAAGATGGAACTGTCAGAGATTGACCAAAAACTCACAACAAACAAACAAACATGAATGACACACTGGAAAGGTCTCGAAGAGTTCACGCGAGCGCGCACACGCAACCAAATGCTAAGCCCGCTCCAGCTGAGCTGTCAGGTCAGCGCTGGTGCAGAGAAGAGAGCAGAGCGAGTTGGTCGTCACCGGGAGACGACGACAACAACAAAGAACCGCGCTCTTGTTTGACGACATTGGAGTAATAACGGTTCAAGTGATGGTCATGTTTGTCGGGAGCCGCGACGCTATACATTTTGTCACACCGCGACAGAAAGTACAAACGGAACAAAGCGATCGTTTAGCAGCCGACAAAGCTTTTGTGTTTTATTGTGGAGTATTATTGATCAACAGATTGGAAGTCAAAGATTCTGGGAGCTGATCGATTTCGAAATCAGTGTGTGAAGTGTTGAAATGTCTTGAAATGTTTTCACTGTCTGCAGGGTGCTGGGGGGGGATTTACTTTTGCCATCGCGGATTCAAATCAAGTACTGCACTTTGTCGGCAAGAAAATCAAAGATGAGATCGGATACAAACGCAATAATGCGAGATAAATGCCAAACGACAGCCAACCTGTTTTGCTCTGATGCCGAGGAAACTGCTCACAGCCAACATTGTCGTGGTAGTCGAATGGGATTCGAATGATACGATGAATCCTGAAATGGATTGTTCTAATCTGGTCAGTAGTATTAAAAAAAAAAAAAAAAAAAGGGATATTTCACAAATTCTTCATTTATGAGCACAAATGTACTTTTTAACCCTGGAGAAGCCACGGGGTCAAATTTGGCCCCTATAAATTCTGTTACTCAAATGCTGCCCTGAAATCCCAAAGGGTCAAATTTGGCCCTAATCCTAAATTAGGATTAAAACCTTAAATATTTGAAAAAAACCCCATATATTTTGGTGTTCAGTGAACATATAGCAGTCATTTTATGTAAAATCCATCCTTTTCCAAAGAAGAAAAGGGTTCTTGGGTTCTCCAGGGTTTAAGGACACTTGAAACAATTTAAAGTCAGTCCAGCATATAAACATGACGGGGTGCTCGTGGAGTTCAAGTCAAGTCCGACTTGATTGTCAAATGCGCTCGCTGTATGTGCAACATACAGCACAGATGAAATTTCTTCCCTCTCAACAAGGCAACAAGAGGAGCCGCTGCGGGTGCCCGCGCCGCCATCAAAAGAACAGTTCACATAAAATGACAAAATATTCCAACCCAACACATAAATACCAATTATACATTCAATACAATACAAAGTTCCTGTACCAATATGTCTCCTGTCTAACGCATTCCGATTCCGGGCGCTCTTCACGAGCCGCTAACAATGGGCTGCCTTGAGTTGTCGACACCATTATTATTATTTTTAGTTTTTTTTGAAATTGAAAACAGTTGCGCAATGTGTTGCGCCGTCGTCCGTTCGACACGGCACTCGAGCAGCCCATCGCTAATTTGTTGATGAGCTCCATCTCAGGGGAGTACATCGGTGATGCACCCGACAAGCAGCAGCTGGCATCGGACCGCGTGAGGCTGCGCGTCCTCCTCCTCCCGCTAATGAGCCGTGTTCCCTTTCTGCTGTCCTGACTTCCCTCCCATGCTCTCCTCCTCTCTTGGGAATCCTTTTTCTCCCTCTCCATTGTTTCCTTTCCCTTCTTGACTAACATCAACAAGGTCCTGCGCTCTTTTTCTCTGCTTCTGTTTCAATCTGTCCGTGACTGTTTATCCAGTCCGGACAGATTGATTGGATCATTGTTTATTTCAAATCTGCATGAGAGAAGACTTCACCGCCAAAACAGACCAATTTGAAGGATTTCGCCGACGGTTTTGCAGCGCCGCGTGCATGTGTAGGAACGCGTGAGCTTCATATCGGCTCATCTCAGAGCAGAAGTCCCCAAAGATGGCAAGAAACAGAAGCTCATAAATCAGCCCTGTCCCTGAACTCGCTCCTCTCTCCCGCATCACCTCCCTCGCTCTTTTCATCTCTCTCTCTCTCTCTCTCTCTCGCTCCCCACACCTCCCCGCCTCGCCTCCGACACCCCGGAGAGAAGGCCGAGGCAGGCGTGACGCACTTACGCCAGGATTCCCTTTCTGTTTCTTGTTCCTCACGCGCGCTCGCTCTGTCGTTTTCGCCGCGAAATGACACATCTCAATGCGAATTCTGTGCGCTGTGGCACAAGTCGGATCAGGCGCAAATTGGGGATGTGCGGGTGCGTGTCCGTGGGTGTTGCAGGTGTCAAAGACGATAAAAGGGAGTGGGGGAGGGGGCGGGGGATAGAGGAAGCCCAAAATAGAAGCCTTGCATCTGGTGGGGCTTGGCCTCGTCCTGTGGCGCGCACACACGCACGCCAACACAGAACACACCTCAAACAGACGTTCAGCGTGACCTTAAACTGCATGGTAGACCGAGGACCAATCTGGCTTTAAGATGGAAGAGTACAATTAACTCATTCACTCCCAAAGACGTTTTTAAACGTCTTTTCAGACTTGGTCAAGAATTGGCTGGAACTGAATGAGTAAAAGACTTGGGGGGGGGGCATATTTTCACACCTATCGCAAGTCTCGTGGCAAAGCGCGATCTAGCTGGGCACATGGGCAGAGTTTTCTTTTTTTTGGTTATTTTTGTATGGGCGAAATGCCGTTGTGGGAGTGAGCGCCGCCGATTTACTTCCCGGCCAAAAGGAAGCGGCGCCTCTCGTTCGCTTTCAACTTAGCGCGAATAATCAGCGGGCGCACGTGCACGGTTTTGCTGGTCGTACGTGCAAATGACGACAACGACGATCATGTCGTGCCGTGGTGACAACGTGACCGCCAAAGGAGCCTGTCAGACATAAACATGCTGCGCGATCGTAGCGATGAGGAAGGCCACTTTGACTGTGGTATGTGTTCTCTCTGCGTCTGACACAGTTTCGACAGGATTCCGGTTGCTAAGTAACCAGCCGCAGTCCAAACTGTCCACACTTGGGGAGAGAGAGAGAGAGAGAGAGAGAGAGAAAGAGTTGAGGACAGGAACACAGGGAGTTTTTGCGGCCTTGTTGAAGAGTTTTGTGGCTGTTTTTTTTTCCTGATGAATTTCCTGGAAATGAATTTCCACCGGCGCTCGGGAGCCACGCGAGAGCAGCGGCACGATAATATTTTGACCACTTTTATGGGTTTCATAATTATTTGATGCTCTTCATGCTGGCTCGGTTATTCGCTCACGTGGCTGATTGAAGACGAAAGGAAAATGAGAGAAATATTGACAACTATTTGCAACTTATTGTCACTGAAATATCATCCAGCCAGCCACTTTTTTTTAATTTATTTTTTTTATTACATACCGCTTATCCTGTTCAGGGTCATGGGGAGTTGGAGCCAATCCCATCTAACTTGATGAAAGGCTGTTTTCGTCCTGGACTGGTCACCGGTCAATCACAGGGCACATGACAACTTTTTACAGTGTTACTGAGCGGGATGAGAAGTCACGCTGCCTGCCTTGGGGTGAGGGTTTGGCGCATCTTATTTTCAAATCAATAATTCATAACACAGCAAACTAAAGTATACGATGACTATATTTTTATGCCGATATTATCGTAGAGCGACAAACTTTGAGCAGAATTCCGGGAAAGCAGGCTGAGCAACAACGGTTGAAGAGTTGCTTTGTAAAAGGGGAAACGATGGCTCACGCTGACTACAATCACACACACACACACACACACACACACACACACACACACACACACACACACACACACACACACACATGCATGCACGCAGGCTTCATTACAAGAGAGATTAATCAGCACCTAACAATGTGAGATCCCAAACATTCCCACTGAGTGATGAGGTTTGGGGGCGGAAAAGAAGGAAAACAGAAAAAGGGATGAATAAATATGCATAAATATGCATTTCAAGTTGCGCCTTTTTCAATGATAAACACGCTTGCTTTTCTTTCCGAATGCCCTAAAAAAAAAAACTCAAGCAAATATTCAAAACTTCAAAACGCTCACGTACACAAACACAATAAAAAATGTTTACCTATTGTAGACCGAACAACCGCTAATCAATGCAACTGATCTCATTGAATCATTGCAGCAGAAGCATTTTTTTTTTTTTTTTAGCTTTGTGAGTATTTCCTATCCTGTAAGCAGAAAAAAAAAACTTGCTTCCTGGCTTTGATTATATTTTCCGTCTAGACATTGAACGATCATATCTAATTGAATCACAGCTTTCCCGTTGCACGTCAGCCCAACACAAAAGCTTTTGCCTACTTCTCTTCAGCCCGCTTTGAACCTCAAACCTTTGCTTTCCGATGGAAAGCGCACACATGTTGGAGTTAACTGACGCACCATCGGGTGGAGGAATTGAAAAAGAACAAACCCAAATGTGGACTTCCCTCAGACCTTAAGAGCATTTGAGCCGCCACATCTTCTATGACAAGAACCACATCAGACGGTCTTGCAGCCATAAGCCCCGCCCCGGCCCGCCCCGGCACCGATTGCGCTTTTGCATGGAGACTCGGCTACATGTTGACATTTTGCTGTGTCTTCCTATCCAAGTTGCGCAATAAATACACGTCATCGTCGCCCGTCATCAATCCGAAAAGCAATCGTTTGGAAGTCCACACATTCCAAATGAGTCATTTCATGTTCTTCATATCCAAAGCTGAAGTTTTTATGACTTTGACAACATGCAAGTGTTCCGATTTCATGACATCAAATGAAGTTGGAATACAAATGAAAACAAAAGTACATGATGGAAACAAGCGGTCTATAAAACACTTGCAAAAAAGCGCCTTCCTGACATCGCCGCATGGACTTCTAAGGCACTGAGTAAAACGCTAATGACTAAATCATTTGTTGGTTCCGTGGTTTGTTTTTTTTTAGTGCGCTGCCATTAAAGGGAATATATCACACTTTGCGCAACACGCCGGCGTGTCAGACCATTAAACAAGATGTAAACACTGATCCCATTACAGGATGTGGCATGGGAGTTTACATTTGCACCTGGTCATCTGCCTTTAATATGAGTAAGTCGTGCTGAGGTTGAATAAAATGAGGGAGGGGAAGACAAAAAAAAAAGTCAAAAGGTGCTCAAAGAAAAAAAAGCACAAGAAAAAAAAGGAAAATTGCAAAAGGAGACGGCAAGACTGGAAACCCAGAGAGGTTTTTTTTTTTTTAACAACTGCGTTTGACGCTTGCAGGTTCTTGCAATGACGCGCCACACAATCACAACACCCCCACCCCACAAAATGTCCATCTTATTTCCTCCAAGCTGTAAAACACCTCCTCTTCATCGCACCCGTCCCCTTGCCCAGGCGGCCGATGCACCGACATACACACGGGCGGCCAAAAATCGGACATCTGACACGACGAGTGAAAATGTGCCCGTTCTTTCACTGGAGGCCTCAAATGCGCCGAACAGACACAACTTCCCGTTTTGCCAAACACTTCCATACAACGCAGCTCCGCACGGGGAAAACGTGACGGAGAGCAGCATGAAAAGCAAGCATTTGCAATCTGCTACAGTCAAGGGCACACGATGTCTCCACAAAAGGGGATAATTGAATTTGTACATATTTTCAGGTTGCGTTACCATAGAAACCACACATTTGCAGAACATTACGCTGCATTCTCTCTCTCTCTTGTTTTTTTTTTCCCCTCTCTCAGACCAGCAGGTGTTGATTACAATCTGCATCCGAGGAGGAAATTACAACTAGGGTAGTAATTGTCATTAATTATGACACACAAATATCTCAATTAAAGACACATTGACAACGGCGCCCAAGGTTCAACTGTCTGTTCAGTTCCAACAATTGGAGGGAAGATGTCCTGACAACAAAGAGCTCAACTTATATCGTGAAAAAGCGAAAACATAATTCAGCCTGTTTTATGATTCTGGGATTGCATTTTTTTTAATTCTAACAAACATTATAACATTTATAAAAGAAATGATCTTCATGATGAGAGACTTTTTTCACTCTGACTTATCGTATATATTTCATTTCAGAGAAAGGGTGGCCGCGTGCCTGTCCTCCTGATTTTTTTTTTTTTGCATTTGAATGAACATTAAATTCTTTATTATGCTCCGTATTATTTTCAACACATTTAAGCCGGTCACCATTACAACCATTGTCCGCCGTTTACACGTCGTTTACATTGCCTTCTGATTTCAAAACGATCGCGCTGAAACGCTTCGCGTCAGATCGGGTGCTCTCGAACGATGATCACGACAAGTCTCATTGCGCACTGATCAATAAGTGGTCAGTAAACAAAAGGCCTTTGCGTGGCAATGAGAGCAGCCGCACAGGAAGGGCGAGGGTTAATATTTAGCTGGGGAAACATGACATGATTGCCGAGACGACCCGATAAGATCAGAACTGGAAGAAGCATGGGTATCATTTCGTCTACTTTTGAAAAGTAATCCGACGGCTCTCGCCAGCCTTACGCGTTGTTTATATATGCATGTGTCTGTCATTTGTCGACTTGTGCGCCGAAAGCCTGAGAGTCAAATGATTTGATACACAAGTGTGTCTCAAGTCAGGTTTCCATAGAAACAGATACAGCAGTCACTCTCTCGCTGTTTGTAGCAGACAGCCTCGGAAGCAGTCGGACGTGCTGCAAGCTGACGCGACCGGGCTGCTCGTCGGATCAGTCATCTGTAGTGACACCACGTCATCGCAGAAGCACAGGAAATTGCAACAATCGTGTTCACACGTAGCCTCTCTCTTTGAGTTTTTTTTAAAAAAAACTCAAAGTTTCAGTTTCTAAAGTGTAGAAAAAAAAAAAGATGTGCATACGACAGCCGTGATTGCGGTTGGACCGAATAAGAAAAAGCTCCACCACTTTCATCATCCCTGTGAACACTGTTTTGCTTCCAAGTCGTTTTGATAAAAAAAACATAAAAAAAAAAAACTGCCCTTACGCTGATGCCTTCTTCAAACTCTGCTCATCTCCTGAGTCTTTTCAGCTCTTTGTCCGCTCTCTCGTCTTTTTCGCTTTGGCTCTGAGGCAGGCTCCCCCACACCTCGCTTGTCTCCGTCCCTATCGCCTTGCTCTTGGCATTCCTTTTCGCCTCTTCCTCCTTTTCTCTTTCCTCATGTCTTGGGGGCTGCCACGTGCTTGAGGAAACCAAACAGAAAATAGCAACCTAACATGACAGCCTCATGCTGCACAAAGTTGGAAAAAAAAATACAGTCAACTGGTGTTTTGCATAGTCTCTCATGGTACAAACATGCCATTACGGGTGCAAGCGGAGGTGAACACCCTGAACCGGTTGCCAGCCAATCGCAGGGCACACAGAGACCAACAACCATCCGCGCGAACACTTCAGGCCAATTTCGAGTCTTCTACTAACCCGCCACACGTGTTTTTGCAATGCAGGAAGAAATCGGGAGTACCCGGAAAAAACCCAGGCAGGCACGAGGAGAACATGCAAACTCCACACAGGAAGGCCGGAGTCGGAACCGAACCCCGCACGCCTGCGCTGTGAGGCCGACACGCGAACCAGTCGACCACCGGGCCGCCTGATATATTATGTGATGGTTTCATTTCAATAAATTATGCATGCAGATGTAGATAAGGAGGAAGAATGGCAGTGATTAAAAGAATCAAATTAAGGTGGCGCAGCAGTCACTTGCAAAGGCACATTGTCAGTTTGCAGCCTGCATATTGAGTGTTGCTTATTGCTCGAGCAAGTTTGCCAGAAGCGTTGTGGCATCCTGCCTAATAACCAACCAGCTGTTGCATAATGCACATGCATTTAAATGCACTTAGTATGAGTAGTTCTAATTTTTTTTTCCGCCCAAATATATTCATATATCAACATATATTCCACTCAAAATCTCCCATTAGATTTTGTTGTACGAGATGCAGTGGACCACAGTAGCGATCGTGCAGGCCGACACGGCATTCTTGACTAAGTGCTGGTTTGTTTAACAGAGAGGGATCAGCTGGAACGTGCAACTGTGCTCGAGCTGTCATCATCAAAGTGCGCGGCGTCATTTCCGTCTGGCAAACCACCTTGGAAAAGTAATCCGACGGCTCTCGCCAGCCTTACGCGTTGTTTATTTCTGCATTGTTCCTTGCGCGACTCAAAAACTCTTCTGTATCTCGGCTTTATGCTCTTCCATATCTCTTCATTTCTCTTCTTCTCCGCTGTAAAACAGGAAGACTACAACCACCCTCACATCATTTTAAATACCTTAGCATGCACACGCACGCGCGCACACACACACACACACACACACACACGTAGATGTTAAACAACCCGAGTTACACAGTAGCTAGTATGGTTCAAACA
>CAAKHF010017549.1:0-11699 GCA_901007745.1 Hippocampus kuda | reverse complement strand
ACTTTTCGGGACCCCTCCAGAGGACATGTCAACATCAAAAGAGGAACTGTTATCTCAAGTATTTATGTTGCGACTATTGAGGGACTGCACTTTACTATGAGTACTATTGATCTCAGTCTCTTTCCTGAACATCTGTTTGCACACTTAAAACAACGTATGTAGTGTTAGAGTTGATCTTCTTCCTCCTTGGTTGATTAACGGCCCTCATGTGTCTTCTGTTGTTCCCCCGCACCTTGGGTCGGTCCCTGATCACTGTAAAGCCCACCTTGGGAAGACCTCTTATCTCAGGATGTATACACAGCGAGGGGTCTGGAACTTGCCATCACACCAAATGGTGGGTAGTGGTGGTTTGGTCTCACCTCACTGCTCCCAACTTCTTCCAGCCACACCGGGTCAGATGTCATGTTACTTTCTTTGTTTCCGGGATTTGCATGAGAGGCGTACCTCCCCGCCTCTCATTATCATATTGTCTCTATATAATCTCATGAATGTGTTTCTTCTACGCTTCCTGATTCAAATCTGGACCCCTCAGGAGCCCGAATTGATTCGTAAACTGCAGAAATTAAATTAAAAACCTTCGAAGTAACTGTTCATCGCCTCCAGCCTTTATTTGGATTACCAACATTCTCCTCGTCCGAAATTCAACGAACACGCGGGGAAGAGGAGGCCGCTCTTCCCCACAACACACCAAAGGAGACTGTTGCTATGACAGCAGCAACTCTAATAAACCATTGATGAGTACAGTATAGGTTTGTAAACTAGAAACTAAGATTCCATACTTGTACCTGCATGGTTCCTGGGGTAAGGAAACATGTCCGTATCACAAGAAGCTTGATTTTATTATTTAGCATTAGACACAGATGAGTTTCAACCAACTTATTTTAGGCGCTTAGCTACTAGTGTTCTACAATTGACGTACAAGATGCACATGGACGAGACCCTGCTCATCCCCCAGTTGAGTATTTTCAGTGTAATCCATCTTGCACACTGACTGGGATTTTTATCACTGCCAAGCAGCACTGCCAATGGATTTGCACATATTTATTCTTACCAATAAATCTGCTGTCAACGTGTCCAGCTGTCTTCTTCCATAAATGAAAGAAGCAATCAAAAAGTAATCCCCCTGTGTTGGTACAAAGCAAACTTAATTGCTACAAAATAGAAGCAGATGAATAAAGAGCTATTTCAGTCAATCAGGAATTTACAACGATGATATCAATTTTAATCACTGCTCCAGAGTTCCACCTCACTAAAAGAAGTACATGCACTGTTTGTACGGCTACATTTTTGCATGATGGGATGCATTTGCTCAATGAATGCACATATGTGCTCCCGTGAGGTGGAACACAGAGCACCAAATTAGCTCGTGGAATGAAAATGGCAATCATAGCTGAAATTACAGCATTCAACACCTCGAACAAAGGGTAAAATCGCCAAAATGATGAGGGCGCTGAGAACTACTTCTTAGGTAGTGATGAATGCAAAAGATTAGCAGCTTGATACGCACTTCTGAAATAACAAATTTGCTCAAATCACTGGAGAGGAAATGTTGTAGCACAAACCATGTCCCAACGCTGAATGAACTAAAGCAAAGAGAAGGGGAGGATGTGCCCCTCCAATCAAAATTTCACTTTGGGCGATAGTATTCCAATTTAAAGAAAACACTGGTAAGGACTCTTTGCTGTCTGTGAAATAGCTGTATGGTTTCTTCGTGACTCCTTCCTGGCATCAATTACCGTGAAGCATTTGCATGTTTTTTCCCATCATAACACACAGTTTATTTACCTGCCCTTCTGCAGATTACATTTTTCATGGAAAGATAACATGAACATGGTCACAAATGTTCCATTGCGTTTTTGAGTTCTTGTGCCCTGTTCGACACCGTAGCATGTGAAGGTTGGGAAGTTTTTGTTTTTTTTCTTGAACCTACCAGACTGCTGTGAAAATGTAAAAAGGACAAGCAGGACCCGAGGGAACGACAGAAACACAGACAATCACTTATCTAAACTCCCCAAGTGTCCACTGTCCACTCCAGGGTCAAATTCTCCTGCCCTCCAGGTTCATTGCAGCAGGAAAAATGAGAATTGACATCCGCAACTCAACCCAAGTGGGCCTTTCACGCGAGGCGATTTTGGAGACATATTTTTCATTCAAGCTTTCATATTGTCCGTCACCATTCAGTGGTGTTATCTTGCGTCAGAAACTCGGAGTTGTGACCTCTTAGCCGACTGGGCGTGGGCCACACATCCCAAATGATACTTAAGCACTGAATGGCTGAGTTATTCACCTCATATAAATAAGTCCAAAAACAGATCTATAGCCAAAAGTCCGCCAACAACTGTCAGGTGCAAATTAAACCCAACAGATTGGACAGGAGCGTGCCAGGAGGAGTCGAATGACTGTGAGACACAAATGTTTTCACAGTCGATGATGATACAGATGAGTCACCTTCAAAAGGTGTCACCAGTGTAGAAGCTTGTGCTAACTTACCCCAAACAGATCACTGTAAACCTGGATGATTATGGAAAGATTAATATTCACAATTAATAATTGTGATGTTAGTGGGCGCAAACCAGGAAGTACTGAACAAGATGTATTAACAAAAAACCTTTGCAGGGGTACACTGCAAAAAGTAAATCCAAAATGCAAAGTCCTGAAAAACCCCAATAAAATAAAGTAATAAAACAAATAAAAACCCAATGGCAGTTAAAACAAAACAACGTGACAGCAACAGAAACAAAAAAAACCATGACAGTAACACAACAATCCGACACACTTTGGCTAAATTCTAGATTGTGATTGGTCACACACAGTGCACATTATTGTTATATTCAGCCCACTGAAGATTTACATCAGGAGTGACACGCTCAATTACACAGGAGACCAAAACTCAGTTTAGGTTATAGGCTGAACAGGAAAATAAATTGTAATTACCCTCAGATATGTTGCCCCACATAAAAATGTCTGCCAAATACAAATTCTAAATATGAGCAAGGCACCACCTCTGCTCAGTTCAGCGAATAGAATAGCTCTGATCTGTGTCACAGTTCACAGTACTTTAATACACCACATTTTCAGTCACATTCATTATAGTAAAAAAAAAAAAAAAAAAAAAATCACATAAGCCATAGATGAGGCGCGTGATGTCTTAAGTTTTGGTCATGACTGGTCTTGGGACTAGAACCTGATTTCCCTCGTAGGCATAGACAACTGATAGCTCCATTATACAGTAGGTGTACGATAGAGTTAATACAGCCACTCCTGAACTCAGACATAATTTTGCCATTACAGAAAAAAACTGCACATCTGAAATGAGAAAATCAGTTGGCTAATAACAAATAGACAAGTCAGGTTCTTTGCTTACATCACAGTCAAATTGAAGATTTTACTCTTATCTACTGTATTAAAAAAAGGCTTTCAAATTCCAATTAATGAAAAGCTAAATCCCCACAGCTCGGTGGTGACTCACACAGTCATTACAGATACTGTACCTGCTCCGTCTGGACTGCTGTGATTGCCACAAGAATCATTGGCATGCAGCACACACACGCAGTCTGCAGCATTCGTGTAAGAATTTACCCAGAGTACAAGATGTGACTTTCCAGTAATACTCCATGACTGAGAGAAGACTATACCTGAAAGCTGCTCCTATCTACAATCTACAAACTATCCTTCCATATGCACTTCATAAAAATAACGTGTGACAGAGTAACAAAGGGTATAAGAATACTTATGTGATGATGGCAAAAAAATAATAGATATAAAAAATTTCCCCTTGGTGTGGGGGGAGCCATACTATCAACACTGGGTGGCCATTGCCACCAACACTGACGTATTCGTACCTAACATTACTTTCAATCAGACCATGATAGGTCGTGACAGATTAAACAAAATCCCACCATTGTTTCTCTATATTTTTAAATGTTTTACTAATAAGAGCACAACACTGGTATTTTTAACACAAAAATATCAACTATGAAATAATAAAATCCACCTATCCATGATCCAAACTGATCCAAAATATTAAATTTAACAAAATGTTGATGTTTGGAGATGTATTCCGGCGTAGGAGGCACAGGCAGCTTGTAAAAAGTGTAGCAAGGGATAAAGAAGGCAATCAATCTCTTGGATGCTAATTTCATGCATATGACAACCCAGCAGTTCCCTATCCTTTACCATCTTGTCAACTTGATGTGGTAGTAGTGAGAGTATTTTTCGATTCGTCCACCATGGGGATGCTGTCGTTAATACCGCTCAGCTCACAGCTTTGACAGGTTGACTTTGCAGAAGTACAGCACTATAGAGGTAAACAAAACACTTTCTCAAGCTTCTGCCAGGTTGTGTATGGACTGTGTGCCTGTGTTTGGTCTCATTCAAAGTGGTACGCAGAAAGATGCCAACCCTTCCCTGTCATTTGTCTACCTTCTGTCAAAGCCTACCTTTACTAAAATGTGATGATGAACCCAATTCATAGAACCAGAAAAGATGAGAAGAAATAAAAGCCATAAGAGCAGAAACTTGGCTCGGCTTTGAGGCAAAAGAAAAAACATTTTGGAAAACAGCAAGTGATACAGATGATCAGATCTAATATAAAGAAAAATACATTTTCCATTTGCGCTTGCTTCCTTTTAATGTGCAATTTTGTTTCAAGAAAAGAATGTAACCACTAGCTGTTTACTGCCTGCCAGTCCACAGCATTCTGCTTGATTTGAAACATCAGACATCCATCTTATCAATTTGGTTAATTGTGTTCCTTTTTACTGTTTTCTTCCTCTCTCCCTCTCTCTGCTCCATCCTCCTCGCTGACCTTGAAATACCTACCTTATCCTCTCACTGCACCCCTGTCCCACTTTGGCACACCGCACACATGATTCACTCACAGTCAGAAACACAAACACCATTCAGACATTCTGTAGTGGTTGCTCAATGTACAAAATGGAACACAAAACAGTAAAAAAAAAAAATTTACAGGTTAAATATTATGCAGATGAGAGCTGTGCCCTATGCATATATGTATCTGTGTGTGTGTGTGTGTGTGTGTGTGTGTGTGTGTGTGTGTGTGTGTGTGTGTGTGTGTGTGTGTGTGTGTGTGTGTGTGTGTGTGTGTATTTATTTATTTTTATTTTTCCATACGAAGCATACATTTTCTACTGCTGGGCCGAGAGCTTGACCTGAAATTACAAGAGACATCCTGCCGTCAAAAGTCAAGATAATAAAATGGTGCAAGGAGGAAAGCAATTAAAAGAAGAGCTCTTACTGATTATACATAAGACAAGGGTGACATATTTTACCATCATCACACAATATACACAATCTGGTGTTTTCTCAAATGTCAAATTCTTGTTGAAACAACATAACCGCATGGCTAACGTTGCCTGATCAAGGCTTTAATCCTGACCATATATTGACATCACTTCTGTATGCTGAATGTCATATCAAAAGTACGAGATATTTGATTGCTGCTTTCGGTGTCATTGTTACATCATTTCGACTGAATTTTAATCTCAGATAGAAAGAAGGTGATGTCATTTCAAAGCAACACCAAAGGAGCCCTGCTCTTCCACTGAGCCTCTTTTTTATGCATGTTCTGAATATGGTTTTCGTGTCTCAAATCGAGACACCTAACCTGCTTAATTGGGGGATGGGACAAAATATGATTATCATTGTGCATTATCAGTACATCCACTTTTAGGAGTGACACTGTCCTTGTTTGACATCCACATATGTGCATGTGCACACTTGTTTATGTAATGAAATATTTGTGTTTTCCTTGATGTATTATTATCACAGCAAAATATTTCACTGCGTTGGCATCACTGCTAGCTTTGTGATAACCACCTCTGAAAGAAAAAGGGAACAGCATTTATTGTTGTTTTTTTTCTGAAATATTTTTAATTTTATTCCAAATGTAATGCATGAAAACATGTAAAGGTCATATTATTCCAATCCACCTCTCAATTAAAATTTTGGGAGGAAAATATGTGTATAATTATGTGATGTCTGCAAGCCTGTTTTCATTTTTGTTTTGCTTAAATACTTGTTGCGACCGAGAGAGTGGAACATAGACACGCACACACACACACACACACACACACACATACACACGCACATACACACACACATACACACACACGCACACACGCACACACGCACACACGCACACAAACACAAGTCTATCGACATTTTGGACTCAGTTGCCTCTCGCCAGTCCAATGAGACACAAAGTGGGTGTGATGGGTATTTACATGTTCAAAAGAAAGGGACTTTCACTTTGCTGGGAAATTACCTGATTTGTTTTTGGGTTTTTTTTGTTTTTTTATTATTCTCCATTCAAGATGAAGATAAATATGGTTATTTAAGGAGGAGACTAAAACAGCAGTTTTATTGCCATTGAGCAATTTATAATATGACTACCCTTTACCCCAGTGTAGGACAAATAAAGGTTATCTTATCTTATCTTTATGAATAATAATTACAAACCTTACCTCATTGAACATTGGTTTTTAAATGTATTTATTTTTTTTACAGTGCATTGTGTTCTGCATCCTGATTGGCTAAGGGACTGTAGATGACTGTCTACTTACTCTGCACCAGTGTTGGATGTGGTCTGAGCAGGTATTACTGTATGCTTACGTCAACTTTCTGCCACCAATGTGTTACACAGCCAGGCATAGCGCCAAGAGACAACTTCTGCTGCCCCTGCCCACTCAGCTTGATGGAGACCGGTTGGCAACATTGGCAGCCAAGAGTATCCAGGTTAAAATCTTTGCTTTTCCCCACCCATTGATTAACGTCCTCTAAACAATTTAACATTTTCTTTCATTGTAGTTATTTCAGAAACCTACTTTTATTTCATTACTTTACTTTGAAATGGTTTTAAAGTTTTCTGTGAATGTGTTTAAATGGCATCAATGTAGGTTTTATTCTAAGCTACTTGAGTTTTTTTTTGATTTGCTTCTGAGTGTTGTTTGTGTGTAAACTGTTGTTTAAAGGCTGAGCAATGTGAAGCACAAGTTGCCTTGTGTATGAAATGTGCTGTATAAATTAAACTGCCTTGCCTTTCCTTGAAACTTTCCAACGTAAATCGTCAGCCATGGCTAACGTCAGCTGGTATACACGACAAGTCAAGTACAGTGCATGTATCATGCACGTCTGTGAGGGGTGCGGCTTTGGCCAAGGACACAAGGGCGGAAGGGAGGATTGAATACAATCAATACAATAAAAGTGATACACTATTGTGAATAATCCTAATTTGTTACACCGACACATGCAGTTACGGTCATTGTACTTTGTATTTGTGCACATGATCACATACTTCCACATGAATATCAGTAATACTTTCAGTCTGACAAGTGTATGCATGGCACAATATGAACATTTAACTGTGCATGCCTCCAAAAAAACCCATACAGGATAAGTCTGGGATCCTTCCAGCACAGCATGAAGGCAAATAACCTGGGAAAAGATGCATATTTTATTCGAGCCTTTTAGCCAGCACCTTGCATTAAGATGGATTGATGGATAGATGAGAAAACTTCAAGGGCAGCCAGATTATCAAGGACAGTGAGAGGTTTCTCAATAACATTTCAATAAAGTCACTAATGGGGCTGGAAGCATAATGGCAGGTGAGAGCTGAAATGTCCTATTCCATTTTGTCCACTATGTGCCTGATTTACCAAGACTCCAAATTGTGGGCACTCAATTTTCTCATGCACTCTTCCAGATTGTGAACAGTATTGGCTACAGGTGAAAAAGTGATTAAGACCACCGGATTTAAAAGAGGTCTTTGCCCATTTAGGTAGCTCGTGTGGTTTTTACATGGAAAATCGGGAGAGCGTCACAAGCGCAAAATAAAGTTGAAGTGCTAGAAGTGTTAGTGTGGGCAAACATATTATTGAGTTGCAGAAAAGAAATGGATTCCTGTGATAATTTTGTCAAAGACGGTACTTGCACAAAACAACATTCTTTGTTTGAGTTAACTCGCCCTGCGTGTGTTGTAACTGGATGTGGAGTGCGGACCACTGCGATTAAAACTTTGGACAGTACAAGTGAAAAGTTGCTGTTGGAGAAGCAGGCAACAATTGTCTCTGATACTGTATTTGATATGGCATGACTCCTTATAACTGCCTTTAAGTCAACCCTTCGAAGTTCCAAAACTGCACGGCTGAATGGATGAAATGTTGCCATCATTTTTGTTGGCATTTCAAAAATGACTAGAAAAGATCCATTCTCCCACTTCCACTCATTTTGCTGACATTATGGACCAATGCACCTGCCATTTTGCAACTAACTTTCAGATTTGGTACTTAACCCTTTCAAGGACAGCGGTTACTACAGTGGACATTTTATCATGTTATCAGGTTGCAGGGCGCATGAAAGGATAAAGGATGGTCAATGCAATTCTCGTTTGATTAATCACGAATTCATCTGTTTGCATATTTCCACCCACGCTGCACAAAAACAACGGTGGCAATTTAAACACGCTTGGCATAAGCAGAAACCTTTGCGAATTCTATTCGTAGATCAGCTTCCACACCCGTTTGCACGCGCAAACCTTTAGCAAATCAGGCTTAATGTGTGCTGAGTCCGAGGCAGCTCGAAGGCTATTGACAGAAGATGACAGACTGTGGCATAGAGATATAGATCTGTTAAACTGTTCAAATTGAGTCTGAATAGCAATCGAGCACGGTGACATTTGATAATTACTGTGAAAAAGGTAACCTGGCAGAAACTAAAGCTCATTCTGAAATGACATACCGGTACATAAAGGATGCTGTGAGATGAATCACTAAATAGGTTAACAAAATAAAAGATGGAAAACATAGCTCAAAGACATTTAGCCATTGTAACCTTTCCTCCTTTTCATGTTCACAAAAAAAGGATTTGTAATATTAGCGCAAAAAACGAAAAATGAATGTAAATTGGATAGAAAGTCAATCTGTATAACATGATGCATCTTTTGGAGCAAACACGTCTCTGATGGCAAAGAAGGGGGAAAATCTTTTCTATCTCAGTGTTATGACACCTAGCATTTATTTTTCAGCACAGACAAGCAATTGCCTGCAAAAAACATCTTTTTTTTTTCAGCGGAGCTGAAACGCTCTCTCACTTTTTGTCATGACTTTGATAGTAAGAAGAATGTAATTCGTATTCCTAACACAGCAGTCCCACATTCACACCAGGATCTAAGCCGCTGTGCTTAAAAATGATGCCCAGGCCATTTTAAAATTCATCCCCTTTCCTGGTATATGTCTGCCTAACAATATTGCATCCGGGTGAATGGCATTCTCCATTTCATGTTTCTTTGTGCTGATGTGTTCGCTTATTACTTCTGTCCAGAAAACGTCTTCTTGTTTACATTCGTGTGACCACGGGAAAAAGAAAGTGAGATAATTTGGTTTGTTTTCATGCATTTTGGTACCACGGGAATTTTTGCTCTCTGAGTGCAAATCGAACCAGGGGTTGATATTGTTGCTGTGAACAAACAGATTTGGACAAGAAAAAGCACACTTAAGGTGTGAAAGAACACTAAGAATAAATACAAAGATTGTATTTGGGGTTTTGTTTTTGTTTTTGTTTTTTTGTATTTAAACACCCTTGGTGTGCATTATGGCCGATATATCGGGTGAGTGGAGGACCGTCAGGCCTTCTCTGCTGACCCAAGCACTGTCAGACGCACTGGCCTCCAGTTACAACCTGAATTCTAATATGCGTTCCATGAAATTGTGTTTTGCTTGGCTGCTCTGCTTCTAGCATGCAGGTATTTGATTTTGTGATGTGCTGCCATGCCAAACTAATCTGTCCGGTTTCAGTAGTCTGCACGATTTAACTGTTTCTTCAACCAATCACTTTGCAAATTCACTTCAGAGGGCCAGTTAGCTGTAACGTCAGCATTTTTACACCCACTGATTGTTTGGAGTTTTCCTTGAAAAAGCTGGCCTGTATCGATCTGCGGACATTGCTTCTAGTTCTAGTACTTCTGATGAGTCTGATGCATTTTATTGGGATGTTTTTTTTTTAATCATATTTTAGATCAATATTGATTCTGAACCCCTCCCGATAATGTACCGCACCTACTTGCATGCTGGTGTAACTGCATATTTTGATAATATTGACGGTTTCTACAATTGACAGCAATGCTAATCATTTAATAATGAATTATTTCAGCAAGTTTCGTAGCACCATTGACCTTGGCATGTCCTGTCTTCTTTTTGTTCTTTGTTTTCTGTTGAAGCAAACTGAGATAGCTGCCTAACATCCATCCATCCATTCAGTAACAAGCAGAGGAGATATTAATTTCCTTATTTTTAATGCAGATATCTTGGTCTGGTGTGAAAGAGGATGCCTTTATTTATTTTTTCCCAACCTGCATGGCTGTTTTAGTCCTGTGATTTGTCTTTCTTTGCACCCACCTATGTCACACTAAGATCTTGATGGGATAGAACTGAGCCTGATCTGAGCCTGACGATGGAAGGCATGTATTTCACTGATAATGCTTTTTGGCCCTGTTTTCACATCAAATATAGACTTCCGGATACTGCCTTTTAATTAATGTAAAATGCGGTTGACTGTCATAGCCACAAAAGTGTTTCAGCAAACAAAGTGAGCCAATGTTTTCATTGGTGTGGATTTAAGATGAGATAAGGTAAGATTTGAAAACCTTTATTAGTCTCGCAATGGAGAACTTCCCAATTCACAGCAGCAAAGTTATGAAAGGAAGAAGTATAAGATCAAAATATAGGAGCTGCTGGAAAGGCAGCCACTCTCGTGGCACCATCTTCAAGTCAAAATAACAAAATAACACAACACAACACATAAGACACAGACAGTCGTGCAATCTTAATCACTTTTCCTGCATACACTTTGTTGTTTGAAGCAGTTATAGATGAAAGAGGAGAGAATCAAAGGGTCCTTTCACCAGTGGATCAGAGACGTCACGCTGAAAATGTGCACACGTCTGCTACAAGCTAAGTTTTGAAAGCAAACACGAAGCTGTAGCGTCCACTGACGAAAAAGAGATTGGCTCACATCTCCTGTCACTGCGATTGTCAGTGTGGTGGTTGAACAATACATGCGCGAGTCGACATCTAAACACAGTTGTTGACTTGGGTGAGTCGTTTTAAAGTGCATTGCACATGCTGTGAACGGAACACTGGCGCAAGAAATCGCTGAAAATGATCTGTACAGATCGGCACAAAATCAATTAGCAGAGGCAATCAGATGAGCTCCCTGGAGAGGCCTCATTACCGAAAGTGAAGTGTGCTCCACCTTCTCTGTCCTTTTCATGGCGGAAGAACCAATGATCAGTGGGGTGTGGGAAGGCAAATGGCGTTGCAAAAGTGTTCTTTCACGGCATGGGAAGTCAGGTGGTCTGGAGTAATCAGATGAATTTGTGGTCGCTCACAATGAATGTGGCACCATGTGTTCTTATGTAGGTGGCAATCATGGAAAAATGAAGGATTCTCAATATAACTTCAATGGTGAGACTGTCATAGTTTGCTTTGACTTTGTTTTGTTCCTTGAGTGTTTCAGCACCAGCTGGAGTGAGGGGCGTCACCTTCCAGCGGTGCACCTGTGCTGGATCAAGGCAATCTGTGCTGCCTACTTAAGACACCGACCACATGTCTCCTTCGTTGGACTACTGCTCTTGTAGTGGTGAGCTTTGCCCATGTCCTTTGTTATGTCTCGTTCATGCTTCT
>CAAKHF010017539.1:0-10651 GCA_901007745.1 Hippocampus kuda | reverse complement strand
TTCAAGGGAGTAGGAAGAAGTAAAGAACTTATCTAGTCCTACCCCGTGTTATGTGTTTATATCGATTAAATCATTTTTATATCAATCAGAAAAGAAAGTAAGAAGAAAGAAGTCTCCATAAAGGCTCACACTTTACCCTTACCCGTGATATTTTTACAATTTTTGGTTTGTATCGGTGTGTTAATTTTGTGTTAATTTTCTCTTGTATTCATATTGGATATTTCAATACCTTTCTCTATTTATCTACTTAGTTCTGATTTATCATTATATTTAATGTTTAGAATTTATCATTTTAACTCTGATTGATGTAGGTTGTTTGTACTCTTTTTTTGAATTTGTTTTTGTACTCAACAAGCGATTTACTCATTTTCAGGTCAGTTTCGAGATTATTCCATAGATTAACACTTTTGATAGATACACTTCTTTGCTTGATGTTTGTTCTTGTTTTGAGTTTTTTGAATAAGTTGGTACCTCTTAAATCATAGCTGCTTTCTCGAATTTCGAAAAACTTCAGAATGTTTTGGCAGAGCAGGTTATTGTGTACTTTGTACATTAATTGGCCGATTTTAAAGTCAACCAGGTCATGAAATTTCATCGTATTTAATTTGATAAATAGTGGATTTGTGGGTTCCGTATATTTTGATCTATTAATAATTCGAATTGCTTTTTTTTGTAGTTTTAGAATAGGGAGTGTGTTTGTTTTGCAGGCATTTCCCCATATTTCCACACAGTAGGTCATATATGGTAATAATAATGACTATATATATATATATATATATATATATATATATATATATATATATATATATATATAATTTTTTTTTCCATCATGTAATATTGTGGAGAAACAGCACTGCTGCATTGCCAGTGGTGTAGCAGTCATTTTGGTCTCATAAAAATTTCCACTCATAGTCTAGCCTGTGTGAGAAGGATCAAATGAAGAGATGAAGTATCAGGGGACCATTTCATGCCAGTATGGACGTGAAAGGGCACGGACAAACTCAAAATATTTTGCCAAGCTGTTTTATCATATTTTTTGTCAGAGCTTTTTTCAGGTAACAGAACCATATTGTTGAGACTTGATGGATTTAAAGTCAATTCAGAATGTTCAACATGTGCCTCACTAAGGTAGTTGAACCACACAATTTTTCCCCAAGCATATACATGAAATTTAAATTATTTGAAAGATAAAATCAGAACCGCTCATATTTGTTAACACACCACAAACTTGTAGATGCAGACGATGTCGCTTTTGTAAGATGATGAAAAACTACATAACATAAAATATCCATTAAGGACGAATAAACAAATATACAAAGAACAGAATGTCAATAAGAAATAAAACTCTGGATAGTTGCTTTAATACGACTCAACTCAAATGTCAATGCCATAGTAATAAATGCAATGTTACAAATTCAGCGGGGATGAGCATAAATAATGACAATGTTTTAATGCTGCACAGAAGGATGCATTAATATTGATACATGAACGATGTGCAAGATTGTGGCAGTGTAAACACTACAATGACACGTATAGTAATCAGAAACAGAATCATCTTGATTGAACAAGTATGTAGAAGACACACGGAATTTGTCTCCAATGGTACAGGCTACACTAGTATTGCAATACAATTACAATAAACAAAGACATAACAGAGGAATATTGAAAGACTTTCCGTAATGTAAGTGTACCATTGTGCAGTCATACCACCCAATGACAGCTGTGAGACGATGTGCCGAGTCATCGAGCATTGAAAAATGATCAGTGGTGCAATACAATACAATGACGGTTGTGCAGTTGGTGCGGATAATTGTTTCACCGTTTTTTTAAGTTAACAGTAGCACTACCGGTAATTGCAGTACCACTTTCGTTGGGCAATTATACAGAAGGTCCTTGAGCGCTTTAAAGTGTCTGGTGCTGTAGAATATTGATCGACAATTGTTCAAGTGTGCAGAGAGTTGGAGCTACAATGATTATTAATGGCGAGAGGGAAGAAGCTGTTTGAATGTCTGCTGGTTTTGGTGTGTCTGGTTCGGTCGTGCTTGCCTGAAGGGAGTAGCTGGAAAAGGTGGTGGGCAGGGTGTGGGGGGCCTCCAGTCGGATTTTCCGTGGCCTTGTCTTGGTTCTTGCGGTGTGCAAGTCCTCGAGAGTGGGTAGGGCGGTGTCAAGGATTTTTGTCCGCAGTCCTAACTGTCCGTTACAGTCGGATTTTGTCCTTTTTATTTGCGGCCCCAAACCAAACTGTGATAGAGGAACACACGAGTGATTTGATGATTTAACAGATGTATGCAAAATTATGGCAACGTGTCACAATGATCAAACTGTTGGAAAGTGATGTGATTTTGGTGTTCATTATTTAGTTGGGCCAAAGTCAGAATAGGAAAAGGCACTGACCAGGGTGGAATGAGTCCGACAGACTGTCAGAACTGACTTAAAAGATTTTCAGTGGATATAAATGTAATATCTAATGTTTTTAATTTGATTTGTTTTTTTTTTCCCCTCGATACAGTTTTTTAAAGTTTAATTTAATCAATTTTTCTACTGCCCTTTACAGTACCTGGCAATTGAGATATTTGATGTTTTTTTGCAACTCTCACAAAGTGAGGAAAAGGGCAGAATGCGAGGACACTTGAATGCACACAGCTACTGGCGAAAGCGTGTACAAAAGTTTCAGTGAGATTCAATCATGGATATGGGAATTAAGTGACAGCAGCAAGCTCTGTTAGGAAAGGTGAGAGACTCCAGTATGCTGTAGCATCAAAATTGAATGTGAAAACATATTTTTTTATGAACTGGTTCCCTCCCTTCTCTTCACTGTTTACAGTACAAACAATGAACAGGAAAAATAAACAAGAGCACAAATGTTTCAAATGAGTAAGTTGTCTTGCTTGTTGCTATTTTAGATGAGATCGTTTTTCACAAAGATTTCTTGTTAAAACAAGACAACAGCGTATAGGGAGAGCTTGGACGTGAACTCTGACCTAAATGGTTGTAAACTTAGAATAGGAAGGCAGGAGTCACTTCCCCAGTTTTTGATATCCATTTTGGCAGAATAATTGCTACTTGTTCTCAGTGAAGGTCATCTCAGGGTCAGCGCTGATGCTCTCCCATGACGTATATTTTATGCCCGTTGGTGCAGCTCTCTCCATCTACCAGCACTTCTCTATTAAAAAGGCCAACTTTGGTTGATTCTCTTCAAGTTGCCTCAAGAGGTTGATGGCACACTTCAGTGTGAGTCTATCGTTCTACCAAACAGCTCAGTTAAAGAGTTCCTTTTTTAAGCTACCTCTAATTCATACCCACTCATCTGCATCACGGCCTTCATGGAGAGACGTCTCTTTTCCGTTGCCCACATTAAAGGAGAAAACTTGGAGGAAATAAAGAAAGCACATGTCGCTCACCACAGAAGCCTCCGGTTTAACCACTCCCATTCCCAGCATAAGGACCAAGCACCTCTGAATTTTGAAATGAAAACATTTTCTTGGACATTTCATGGTCATAAACGAGGTGGTGATCTTTGAACCTGGCTTTATCTGACTCCACCATCCAATTCAGAATTTAAACTGCCATCAAAAGGGAAACATGAGCACTCTCTAATTGATGAAAAAAAAAAAGACATGCGGTGCAGCCTCACCACATTCAGTTCCGCTATCGCTTTGCCACAGCAAAGACAGTGACTGACTGTTTCAGGAGGCTGTGGGCAAAGGGGTTTCTCGAAACGCTGGCCGATAAAGAAAGAAAAACAAATGGAAGGTCATTTTTGGAGCATTCCAAAATGAGGCCAAATTGCAGATTTGAAAAACAAATTGCATTTTCCATGTAAAAAGTATTGCAACCAAATTTGCAGACTGGATGAGCACCGTATGAAATTGGGTTTTAGATCCTGATCCTGAATGCACAGAGCGACATACACTATAGCTATAGTTTTTGTTAGTTGTTTGCAGAGGGGAGCAGCAATGCCTTCCCTGTTGAGAGGCACTGACGCGCATTTACAACTTCATGGCTGCCCAGCTTCCAGTCAAGTGTATGTTGCAGGGTTTTTTGGGGGGTTTTTTTGTTCTTGTGTGTGTGTGTGTCAAATCAGATTTAATCTTTTATGTGTTTAGCTGAGGAGTCCGTCATAATTTGCATATAAGACCACTCAAAATGGCTCATGGAGGTGGAGGGGGAAAAACATTGACTGACTGTCAGACATTCTAGAAAAAAAATCAATATTCATCGTAAGTTTTTAAAGAAAAATTGGACATTGCGAGGACAATTTGGCCAACACCGAAGCTGGCTGGCTAGATTCATCCAGGAAAAGGATTTATTCAATACTTCTGAAAGCAGCATTAGCCTTACAACTAGCCGAGAGACTTTGAGAAGCAAAGAAAGCGAGATGAATTTTATGATCTGCAAAATCTACATCTCAGGTAATGTATTTTAGTCCAAGTTTTAATCTTTTTCACACCCATTCACATTGGCACTGAATGGAAACAGAACTCAAATGGC
Organism: Hippocampus kuda; assembly: GCA_901007745.1. Classification (NCBI taxonomy): domain Eukaryota; kingdom Metazoa; phylum Chordata; class Actinopteri; order Syngnathiformes; family Syngnathidae; genus Hippocampus; species Hippocampus kuda. The sequence goes on along the minus strand of CAAKHF010017539.1, from coordinate 6,160 downwards.
CTGCGCTGAAAGCAGTCAAATAAACCACAAACCCGTAAATCAGAATTATTCACCATTATGTTGTTTTTTTTTTTTTCGACAAACCTCAATTCCAGTGAAATTGGGATTTTAATAAAAAAGAGAATACATCAAGCTCTCCTTTTTTTGAAACTCTGGATATTTTATTTGGATTATTAGAGTCACTCACCCGCATGCCCGGAAGGCGGAATCTGTTATTTTCTTCTTGACTTTTCAATTTTATATCATTCTGTGTTCACACAGTTTACATTGCAATGGAAAGCAAATATTTGAAGTTTATTTCTCAACAAGGTATTTGCTGTTCTGTCATTGTGAAAAAGTGGTTTGGGGCATTTCAGGCAAAGATAGATGTTAATTGGGATCATTTAAGACTTTTAGGCTCCCTTGGAGGGTAATTTAATGCAGGCTTCCTCGTGTTCACACACGCTGTACTCTCTAGGGAGGTTTTGAAACAAGATGGATGGAACTTGAGTCTGTGTGCCACAACTCTCCGAACGTCGAGGGCTGGCTAACCTCTGCTCCTCTAGCTCTCCGCTCCGTTTGTCCCTGATGGGTGTTTTTTTTTATATATTTTTATTTCCCTCCCCTGATTTGCTATCCTCGGAGATGTGGGGCTTACTGAATCATGATTACACACAGGCGCCCAGTGACAGAAGACGTCAGTTGGCTGTCAAGTTTTCAAGAGACTCCAGCTGAATCAACAGTCCCAGCATGGTGAACACATAACACACATACAGTAGGCTCTACACACACACACACACACACACACCCACACACACACACACACACACACACACACGCACACAAACTTTCAGTTTTATATCTAAAAAATCCATCCAAAATTCAGAAAAAAAATCTACATAAACAAAGAAATGTTTATTTTTCAGACCGATTTTTTTCTATAACCTGTACGTGGTGGACGTAAAATTAGGAAAACCCTTGTTCTGAAGCCCCTTCTTCATAATAAAACAGGCCCACGCATGTCTGACATACAGCAGAGCTAAGAATATTATCTCTTGTTCCCCTTCTCGTTTCACTACATTCCCTTCTCTTTCACTCCCCTTGAGTTCACTGACACTGGAAGCAAGCCAAGCAAAATGTTGACCCGGGTTCCCTCATGGAGCTGCTTCTGCAGGACATCTGCTCATGGCACCACAGCAGCAACAGACAACAACCAGCTGTCCCGTGGCAGCCGGTAGTAATTAGTCAAAACCAGAATTCAAGTCATCTAAATTTGATTTAACTAATGGAATGCGGGGTTGGCCGAATGCGGGTGCTCTGCTTTCCTGAGTTGTTGAGTCCTGTTCCTGCTGTTCCTTTCAGAACATCCCCCTGAACTCCAAATCAAGATCACAATTTAAAACAGTCAAACCTACATTTAATATTTTATTCAACAATTGGGTCATTAAATTAAAACAATAGGGTCATTAAAACATGACACAATTAAGAATTAGTTAAGCATTAAAATTAAATGACTACTTCACATATTTTACATACACGTTCACTTTTGAACCCGAAAATTTTTTTTATGTGGCCCTTGAACATAATAGTTGGCAGATCCTTGATCTTAACGGACAGATATGAATCCACGGAATGACAAAGTGTACCTTGACGGCCAGCCTTCTCAATTTCAGTGTCAAATTAATCTAGGTGGGGGTGATGTTAAATGCTATGAATGTGTATTTGTATTGTATGTTTGACCTTGCAGGGCTCAATATTGTTCAGTGTCAGAACGTTAAAATTTACCACAGAGTAGCTCAGCATTATACACAGCATATTGTCAAACGATTAAAAGCAGACTTATCACTCTGATGTTGAGGTTAGAGAAGAGTCATTCCTCCAGTAAAATAAACTCCCTGAGTAGACATGATATGGAAATTTGTGTGGGTGGAGACGTGTCACAGAGCAGAGGAGCAGTTCTCATGACCAGTTAGTTAAATAACTCGGGAAATACCCGACTGAATTATTATTACCGTTGAATATGTGATGAAAGCTTTTAATTCAATACATGAAAAATCCTAACTCACAAAAAAATAATGTGTTTAGGCACCCTAACCACCATTATGAAGATACATGTGTTATTTCAAGCCAAATTAACGATTGCGGTAATAGAATGTCGCAGTGTTAACAAAAGAGAGAGAATAATAATCATGGGATTGGAGTAGGTACTATTTGCATCATCATTCGGTCCAAACAGACGGTGATGAAAACATCACCTCGGTGGCAATTGGCAAAGTTAACTTGTAACACTTTTTGTGCTGCATGTAGTGGTGGTTTGGTCACCACCTCATGAGTGGCAGTTGTCACCACGTTATTTTAAAAAACAGAAGTGTCAGCACTGACGGAAGGTCCGTCATTCTGTCACGGACTGATTAACGGAAGGTCCGTCAATCCATCACTGACGGATGCCGGTTTTGCTGACAAATGACGAATCATGGAGAACGTATGCACTAAGCACTGACGGAGGATGGTTTTCCTCCATCATTGGATTTGTCACTAACCGGGTCAGTACCATCGGACCTACTGTGTCTGTCACTAATGGACTCGTGGCGTGTCTTACATGTTTTTGTTGCTGGAGTGAATAAATACCAGACTTACTTCGGGTGACTTTACACTGATATCCATCCATCCATTTTCAGAGATCTACATATCTACACTGATATGTTTTCTTAAATTATTATTGTTATTAGGCAGTCCAGTGGTTAGCACGTCGACCTCAGAGGTACCGGGTTCAATTCTAGCGCCGGCCTTTCTGTATGGAGTCTGTATGTTCTCCACGGGCCTGCGTGGGTTTTGTCCGGGTACTCCGGTTTCCTCCCACATTCCAAAAACATGCATGGCAGGCTTTGAACACTCGAAATTGTCCCTAGGTGTGATTGTGAGTGCAAATCGTTGTTCGTCTCTGTGTGCCCTGCGATTGGCTGGCAACCGGTTCAGGGTGTCCCCCGCCTGCTGTCCGAAAACAGCTGGGAGAGGCCCCAGCATGCCCCACGACATTGTGAGGATAAAGCGGATCAGAAATTGGATGGATATTATTGTTAATGTTGATATGTAGATCTGTTTCTGTGTTTTTCTTTCAGTCTCTGGGGCAGGTGTTTCTCTTTGTCATTGCCAATGTCTTCCACTTTGTCCATACTCTTGTGCCTCTTTTCATCCATATAAGATTTTTATTTCTGTACATATATACAAATATTTTTGGTACATATTTTGACAATCGACATTGAAGCAAATAAAAACAAATAATTTGAAGATCTAATTCACCATTATGATGACTGGAGCTGTTATAATCATATGAGCCCTACACCAGCAGTATGCTTATACGACAAAGCTCCTTGCAGAGGTGGGGAAAAAAAAGGCTTCTTGAGGTATTATTTTTCCCAAACAAATTTCCCAACTGAAACTTGTAAGAGCTTGATTTGATAGCTTTCAGGAAGTCTCTTACAACACGTGGCAATGTATGCTTTAAGGTTAGGTACATATTAATGTGTCCTATATCCTTGTGACTCGCAAATTTGTTTGAGACCAATTAAAACTGTTGGCGGCCATTTGCGACCTTGAACAAACCCTGACAAAAAAAAAATCCACATCACCACGTTCAAACGACAGTGACATGCAAAATGACAAAGTGAAAGCCTGAAGTAGATGTGAAGCCACAGAGAAAAACCTCGGCTGAAGACCCAAGTGACCCCTTTACAGCAGAGAACCAACTGGATGATGGCAACGGTTCTCTTGAAATGTCTGAGTGCCTCTCCTGCATTGTAATCAGTTGGAGACAAGGGTGGCACCACATTCATCCACGGGAATAAAAAGTGTTTGAGCCGTCAATCATTTGAAACCACACTCGGGCTAGTTCAAATTCTGCATTCAGATTGGATTTAAAGTCATGAAGCCACACCAGCCTTGTTTTCCTTTTTTTTAGACTGCAATATGAAATTAAAAACAATGTAATGTGTACTTTTTACGGATACAGTACAATTGTTGTACACTAGTGGGGAAAAAAAAAATTCTAATATGTAATATATCTCCGACCTACTCAAAATTGAGTTTGATAATCTTTCTAAAGCCATTTTTAAAAGGATGTTTTTTTTTTGTATTTCGGAAAGAAACTAGGGTACCAAATACAAATAGAGCGAGGAGACCAAGAAACATAACAGGAAACAAAACTGAACCCAAGATAAAGAAAATGGATCACTGCAATTTCTTTTTAATCTTGTTTTTCTTGGTATGCCATTACTTAGAGGATCAAACTTCGGAGTATTTGATAAAAGTGAGTTGACTGTCTCGTCAGGCTCGTTTGGAGTGAATGTACTGCAAAATTAAGGTGTTTATTGGTTTGACGCATTCGTATCTCTTTCAGTTGCCTCCTCCATGACTACAATGCATGTCACTTTCTTTAGCTTCCTCATTTCATCCTGTCTGGTGTATTATTTAAGGAGGCTATGGTGTCAGCTCTGCAGCAAATCCAGATTTGTTGTACATGTACACAAAACAGACTTGATACTGGCTCTGATCTCAACATGGTATCCTCTGCTTGAATTTGTGTTTCACATTTCAAAATAAACTGCTCAAGAGTTTCCATCATGAGTTTTACCAGAGATCTTCAGCATGCCTGGCAGCATTTCACTAAAGCCCTGATCACTGACACCAAATTATCCAAAACCCCAGAATAGCATCAGAATTTGATTGCAGCACACCATTAATGAGCATAAGTTCAAATTGAGTTCAGAGTAAAAGTCTTGCATGAAGTGGAAAGTCTTTTTCGACCTCTGAGCCAATTATGGTCATCGTCATGCAAGTTGGGAACAATTCAAAAGCAATGACTGAAAAACGGAAAGATTGTGGTTAAATCACTATTTGGGGGAATCTTCTCACCAACTGGTTCAGGTCCATTTGCGCACTCACGCACACGCACGCATCCCTGTTCCAGTCTCTTTCGGGTGCAAGTGACTGACCATAATCCCAAACTGCTGCTATCACTTTTGCTTCGCTACAGAAGTGTCTGATGACTCTATATCCTCCTTACCTGAGGCTCACGTATGATGGCGTCAATTTCAAATACGTATAATTTGTGTTTTGGCGGCCTGGTGTTCAACTGGTTAGCACGTCAACATCAGAGGTATTGGGTTCAATTCCAGCTCCGGCCTTCCTGTATGGAGTTTGCATGTTCTCCCCAGGCCTGCGTGGGTTTTCTCCGGGTACTCCGGTTTCCTCCCACATTCCAAAAACATGCATGGCAGGCTGATTGAACACTCCAAATTGTCTCTAAGTGTGAGTGTGAGCGCGGATGGTTGTTCGTCTCTGTGTGCCCTGCGATTGGCTGGTAAATGGTTCAGGATGTCCCCCGCTTTCTGCCCGAAGACAGCTGGGATAGGCTCCAGCACGCCCCGCGACCCTTGTGAGGATGAAGCGAATTAGAAAATGAATGAGTTTGTCACCGTACACCTATGCGGCATTGCACAAGTGTGGCATCCTGTGACAGGTTGAGGTCTGATCGCAGAACGAATGGAGTGTGGATCCCACAAACGCAGACTCAGATAAATGGCGATGACAAAAAGGTTTATTCAGGAAAAGCGAGGGACCGACAAAGTACTCAACAAAAGGTGCTGGTAAAACAGGGAGGCAGAGAAACCGAACGAGAACACAAAGCGCTTACCAATTACAAGGATAGAATGATTTTCGAGAACATGATAAAACAAATAGAGGTTAGTACAATAAACGAAACCAAGTACGTTACCAAGACTAAACAAATACTCACAAACCCCAATGACTATGACGAGGAGGGCGACTCGAAGCATGAACGAGACATAACAAAGCGCATGGGGCAAAGCGGCGATCAAGAGTAATAGTCCAACGAAGGAAACAGGTGGTCGGTGTCTTAAGTAGGCAGCACAGATTGCCTTGATTCAGCACAGGTGTGCCGCTGGAAGGTGACGTCCCGCACTCCAGCTGGTGCTGAGACATTCAAGGAACAAAACAAAGACAAAACAAACCATGACATCTTGTAGGACATAGGTGTCAAACTCAGGTCCTGGAGGGCCGCTGCAGGGCAGGTTTTCCAAGTCTCCCTGTTGCAACACATCTGATTCAAATGATCAGGTCATCAGCAAGCTCTGTGGAAGCCTGACATTGAACCTGTTGATTT
>CAAKHF010017537.1:0-12674 GCA_901007745.1 Hippocampus kuda | reverse complement strand
GAATGACGGCCCAGAGGCGCGAGGGGGCTTGAGCTGGCAAAAGAAATGTTTCATGTTTGACGGGAAATATCAGTACAATAGCAGACGTGAAACCACCTGAAGCTGCAATCCGAGTGTGTGTGTGTGTATGTGTGTGTTTGTGTGTGTGTGTGTGTGTGTGTGTGTGTGTGTGTGTGTCATGCACCCAACTGTCTTCGTGTTAATAATCAGCCCAGGGAGCTAATACCCGTCAACTAATCCAGCTCTAATCTAAAGCACATTGTTACATTTTATATGAAATTTAATTCATCAGCGTGCGTGCGTGCGTGCGTGCGTGTGTGTGTGTATGTAGGTGTATGTAGAATCTGGCAGTACAGTATTTCGATTCTCGGAGAAGAGGATGAGAGGTGATTGCATCTAAATCCCTAAACTAGGTTAAACAACAGTCTAAGAAGGACACTGATGTTGTTTCTCCTTCTCATACGGGTCACTGCTCGTGACTGGGGGAGGGATTACTGAGGCATCATTTCATCGCTCTCAAAAATCTGTAATAGTAACAAGGCAAGGGATTAGGATTCATTACAGGTAGTCCATGTGTAGGCATCTATTAAGGAAGACGGCTTTGCAAGAGAATCACTCTTGCGATCAAGCTTCAGAGTTTCAGTACAAGACCGCTTCATTGGACTCAGTGAGGTGAAGCAGGTCAATAGCGATGTGAGCACTTTTTGGATGTTGTCAGTTTGTGCTTTTTGCTCTTCTTTTTTTTTTTTTTTTGCCTGGGGAAAAAGACGACAGTTTTTGCCCAAAATCTTATTAAACAGAATTCTAGCAGTATAATCCTTTTTGTATTTTCTTAATGTGGCGACAGTAAACATGAAATCATTATGCTAATTGCCATTTCATTGTCATTTCAGAATTAATTATAGCTACAACGAAAACAACGAAAATACAACTCGGAACATCCATTTCTTTTCTTTTTTTTTTTCCTGGACCGTTGATCTACAACAAAAACAAAAAGGTCAGCTCTTGGATTTGTGAAGTCCTGTTCTTTTAAAATGAAAACAGACATTTTACCAAAACTCAAGGCCACCCTTCCAGAAAAAAAACAAAACAAAACAATAGAAACATGCAAATTCCAATATTGCGCAACAATAACACTTCACGGTTACTGACTGTGCAGTGGTACACTCGTCTGACTTGGGTGCGGGCAGCATGGGATCGGTTCCCGCTCAGTGACGGTGTGGATGTGCGTGTAAATGGTCATTTGTCTCTATATGTGCCCGATCAGTTCAGGCTGTAGTCTGCCTCCCGCCTGAAGTCAGCTGGGATAGGCTCAAGCAAATCCCTGCGACCCTCTTCAGGATAATTTGTGTTGAAAATGGATGGATAGATAGAATATCACTTCAAAACAATATTTTTACAGCATCGAAATACAAGAAGACGCATTCTGGCACAAGAAAATGGTCTTAAATGAGCTTTCTTGGTTTCCACACGAGAACCAGCACAACAGGTTCACTTGGCAGCAATTATTTATGAACTTAATGTTTGGCTTTGCTGACATCTGCTTCATCATTCAAACGCGAGCAACTTACATCTTGATCCCAAGATTGATACGTTGCAGATTGTTTTTCTTCCTGCTCCTTCTCAAAAACTTTTGTGATGCCGTGCAGTCTGAAGAGTCCATCGCCAGGCTCAAACTCATCATGTTCGATCTACAGAGCCATCTCGGTTCTGTCTTTGTTGAACTTAATTGCCATTCAAATCATTTATTTTGGTTCAGCGAAATGAGAAAAAAAAAGTTTTAATATCGGGCTCCATCTTTTGGGGAAAATAATTAGATTGATCTCAAACTGAAGTCATTGATCTATTTTAAGTCTGTGAATTTTTTACTTCAATGCAGAAGCATTTGTTAATTTTTTTTTTTAAAAATAGATTTTTTTTTATCTTTGCTTTACTGATACTTTCAGATAATTTTACATATCTGTGTTGTTTGTTGAATAGTTATGTCCAATTTTACCCATACTGCTGTGAGCTACAACACTTTTGCAAGAGTTTTTTTCTCTATTGTGTGTATGTTTCCTTCTCTCCCATATAAAGAAAGGTAAAATGAATGAATCAAATAGTCTGAAAATAGCACTTTCCTGTGTGTGTTTTCGTTGTAAAATTCTATTTTTGGAGGAACAATGAAATCACTGTGTTATTGAATTGCTCTGTCACTAGCATTTATCTTCACACTCAGATGCACTTTGTTGAGTGCTCTATGCAGGAACTCTGAGATGATTGTGGTTAACCTTGATCCATTGATTTCCTGCCATTGTGTACTACTCTTACATATTCGTGGATGTGTGCTCAGTTCTCTCGCTTGCTTTCCTTTCATTGCAGAAATCCTGAATGGAGGCGTTTACGTTGACCAGAACAAGTTCCTGTGCCATGCGGACACCATCCATTGGCGTGACATCATCAAGAATCCCAAGGCCGAGCTACTGGTGGTGCCGTCCAACAACAGCAATCTGGGATGTGAGTATTCCACAAACGTGTAAGCCAGTGGATGACAATGACACTTTTCGGAGGTGATCCACATGCCAAGCCACTTGAGGCCCGCAACTGCTTAGTCACTGCGTTTGCCTATCGGTCAACTTGGGGCAAAATCACATGGTGTTAAAATCAGCGTGTGAACGTTTGCGTCGGTGCTGCGGCCGCTCCGCAGCGAGGCGCATAGAGCCGCTGTGTCTCTATGCTCATTTTAAGTCTCAGCCATTCTGACAGTTGCTCGTGCGGGTTCTGCTGGTGCTGCCGCCGCTTGTCTTCAGGCCCTCCAGTCCGCTCGTCCCTCTTCTTTACACACAGCGGGCATTTCTGTCTGGCGGACATTCAATGTCACAAGAAGTGGCTCCTCATGGCATTTTTTTTTTGTTTAAGGGGGGGGGAGCCTCTCTGCGCATTTCAAGTCTTGTAAGATCAAAGCCATCAGGATGAGCAGCAAGGACAGCTGCAGTGCCAAACACTGAGCATGCAACGAGAGTTGGGGGTTTACTTGAACTTGAATTCACTTGACAAAAAAGCCCGATGACCTTTTGTTTTAAGCATACTGGTGTTGAGTCTTGAAACCTGCAGGGAGCTGCGTATAGTGCACTTGCCAATGTAATGCTGGTTAAAGTAGACACTTTGAGAATGTGACAAAAAGAAGAGTTTGGTTGATGAGATAGTCACTAATGAAGGAGGACGATGAAAAGCAACAAAGACTAGAGGGGGTGGGCCCTAAAATGACAATGGAACATGTGGGAGCTGAGTTTGCCAAATTGGAGACCCTTGGCAGGCAGTGTTTAGAAGTTGCGTTCGCTGCCCTGTAATGGAGTGGGCCTGGTGACAGTCACAGCGCACTGTTCCACTTACTCTGTTATTAACGCCAGTCAATTAAGCCTTAATGACGGCAGATGCGGAGTCCAACTTTCCAGCAGAAAACCATGGAAGAGAATGGCCTGGCTTGTCATCCTGCATAGACACTTGGAGTGGGTTACTGTGGAGGTTTTACAGGCGTGACTGATAGCTTGAGTTTTGTGTGCATGTGTGTGTGTGTGTGTGTGTGTGTGTGTGTGTGTGTGTGTGTGTGTGTGTGTGTGTGTGCGCGTGTGCGCGTGTGTGCGTGTGCGTGTGCACGCGTGCGCGTGTGCGTGTGCTATGCAGGCAGACGCTGTCATCGCTCTTGTAACGGACGGTGCTGGGGTCACCAGGACGACCAGTGTCAAACCTGTGAGTATGCGACCACATCTTTGCCAAGCCAGCTCTTAAAATGAATGAGGAACCATTTTAGATTTGACCATTTAAATTCATAATTTGCAATCACCTATTTGTTTGGTTTGGTTTTTTATTCTTGACTTAAAGTTCCTGTAATTGAATTGAGTTGAATTGAATACAACTTTATTGTCAAATGTGCATACAGCACAGATGAAATTTCTTCCAAAGCAAAATAAATGTCTTTTAAATGTGATAATGGAGAGGATCGTGAACAACACCGGCAAATTAAAACAAAAATTAAAATGAGGCTTCAAAATCATGAAGAATCAAGCCCATTTTCTCCGCTCGCAAACTCAGTGGGCGTATCCTCAAAATGTGCTAAAAGCGCGCCCCCGCTAAACTTTTAACTCTCAGTCAAAACTCCTACTACAACCTGAAAAAGAGATGCTACTTCATCTCGTAACTTTGTGATGCCTACACATTCATACATGTTTGAGCCACCAGTCAGAATGCACTTTTCATTCAGAAGACTTTATCCAACACGAGAATCAATCCGGTTCCTCTCAGTCTGCAACAGAATGCTATTAAATTGCTCCTCTTATTTATACGTGAGCAATATTCACTAGTTTCTAAGGGTAGCCATTTTACTCTCAAGTTCTTATGCGAGGGAAATTGGGACAAATACCGCTCATACCGTTTAGCCAAATTAAAATAGGTGATAATTAGCATGTAATAGCACCGAACTTGAATGAATGGCACAGTTGGACATCAATCAAGATTTATTTATCTATCTATCTTTCTATGCGGTGGCTCATCATCACAGCAGAACTTTAATTTCAAGACAGAATCAGTGAAGCTCCGAAGCTGCAGCATATTTGAAGCAGCAGCTTCGGAGCACAACAGTAATTTCCAGAAGATAAGCGGCTTGTTCTAGGACAAGAAAAGAAAAGTCTTATACAAGACTTTTGGTCAAAGAAGGATTCGCGTGACCTTTTGCTTGTGAAGCCCCTAATTTGTATCTGCCTGAATTTCATAGCATTGCAGCATAAGCGTGTCGAGGGTGGTGATATTGTCTCCTTTTTTTGTTTTGTTTTAGAGTGTGTGTGTGTGTGTGTGTGTGTGTGTGTGCGCGCGCACGGCAGACCTTTAAAGCTCTTCTCTTTGTGGGCAGTGACGAAGACGGTGTGCGCAGAGCAGTGTGACGGTCGATGCTTCGGGCCGTACGTCAGCGACTGCTGCCACCGCGAGTGCGCTGGCGGCTGCTCGGGACCCAAGGACACAGACTGCTTCGTACGTGCACACGACCTACTCACATCCCGGCATGCTTCTCGAGCGCGTCCTTCCGCGTGTCCTCTCGTGCGTGACATCCCTGTCATTTTCCAGAGTGATTTACTTTGTTTACGTCGTGATGCATTGTTTGTCATTTCACAAGACGGTAAGAGTCTGCTGCGCCGGCGCTCTTCAAAGCGCAAATTGGTGATTCATTGTTCCAATTAATATCCCTCTTATCACCAAGAGTCGGCCCTGTGCGGACCACCGCTGCTCAATGTGCACTCGGAGGTGTGATATTGTAGCTGTAATTCACAGGAAGGCTCATCCAATTCAATTACTGCCGTTTCGGACTGTGGCCACTGACGACAAAACACTTAAAAGTTTTACGGCAAAACATTTCAGCATTTACATGCTGGCAGCGGATAGATGGCTCCAATTTGTCTCCCATTTGTGGCCGCAAGCATGATTAACACGTTGCGTAAAAATGAAATGCAGCTGTAATAATTTTTCATTCACAACAGCTTCTGTGAGAGATATATGACCTTCCGATGGCCTCCATAACTCCTGTGCCCCACATGGTAGTGCTCACTTGTATCCCCGACACCCAAGTTTATGCCTTTTTCCCCCACTTCTTTTTTTTTTTTTTTTTTTTTTTTTTGCAGGCCTGCACCAATTTCAATGACAGCGGTGCATGTGTGACCCAGTGCCCTCAGCCGTTTGTGTATAATCCCACATCGTTCCAGCTGGAGCACAATCCAAGAGCGAAGTACACCTATGGAGCCTTTTGTGTCAAGAAATGCCCCCGTATGTTCACTTTGTATCTTGACATTACAGCATTTTTACCAAGAATTTGAGTCATTGAATTCTAGCCGAGCTCTCAGAAATAAATTAACCAATAGTTCCAGTCTAGGATCTTCATTCAGAACCAGAACTATCATGGTCCAAGATAAAGAAATCAGGGTTGGGCAGTGAACCAGATGGTATGCGGATCCCACAAACGCAGACTCAGACAAATCACGACACAAGATTTATTTCCAGAAAAACGAAGGACAGACAAAGTGTAAAGAGAAATCAATAGCAACAAAGAACCAGGAAAACCCAATGAGAACAAAAAGTGCTTGCAAAAGGCAAAGTAAAATGGAAATCCGAAAATACACAAAATGAAATTCCAAAGGTCCAACTCTGCGAAGCTTAAATCAGAAGCTGTTAACAAACAAACCAAAATACTCGCAAAATGAGAATCTAACGGAACCGGAGCGACTATGAACATGAACGGAATGTCTAGAAAATATCTCTTGAGTATGAACAGCAAGCAAGGTCAATAATCCGACAGCGACTGGGCAGCCTGACAGTCCTTAACTCATTCACTCCCAAAGACGTTTTTAAACGTCTTTTCAGACTTGGTCTAGAATTGGCTGGCACTGAATGAGTTAAATACATTGCAGGCTTGAGTGGTAACAAGGCACAGGTGCACCCTCCACTCCAGCTGACGTTGAAGTCAAACACAAACAGAGCCAAAACATGACAGTTAAGTCCATATCTCACTGAGCAGTGAAAGTTCACAAGTGTCTGCGCACGTAGCGATTGTTGGTTTTTTTCGTCAGGGTTCATTAAAGGTTGCAAAGACACTCACCAGACATTGTCAGTTTTTTCTTGTCACCATCAAATGTTGAACATGTTCAAAATGTCTTTGCGATGAATGAGCTCGTTCCAAAAGCAGCCATGCAAGCCCAAGCCGTGACCTCCATTACCTCCACCATGCTTCAAAGATGAGCTTGTGTGTTTTGGATCATAAGAAGATCCTTTCTTTCTCCATACGTTAGCCTTTCCATCACTTTGGAAGAGGTTAATCTTGGTCTCATCAGTCTAGAACAAATTATTCTGAAATTTTAGCCCCTCCTCTCTGCTTTTATCCCAAGGTCTCTGGTCATCATGTTTGCTTACAAGCAAATCCAGCTCACCCAGGTGAAATCCAAAGTTGAAAAACAAACACTATCTGTTGTTCAAGCAAACCATTTAGAAGGCAACGGTCATGTTTGCCAATACTTTTCCTCCCATGAAAATTGGGTGGCTTCAATCAAAAGTGCTCTGTCCTGAGTCGTTCAACACGTCTAGACGTAAATACCATGAAATAAAAGCTGGGATTCTCAGCTTTTGTCTCATAGTCATTTTTGGCTCTGAAACCCAAACGTCTTCAGACAAAAACAAAGGAATTGACCTTGCTGTTCCAATGCTTTTGGAGGGGACTGTAACTGATTGTTAAATTGGACTCACTGCATGCCAAGCATCAAATCTGGATGACCATTTGTTCGATGTCACAGCTATATACTTTCAAATATTTGCATACAAGTCATGCTGTCGTCCGCAACCTGAACAATGGGTCAATTCTCACCCCCCAAAATTCTACAAATCATGAAAAAAGATGTATACTCCCAACTCTGCAATCCGCCAAACCGTGGCCTCAGATTTAGAGGAGCTGACATCCTGGCAGCTTCACACACTCAATGAAGCCCCCCGGATCATCTGCAAATAGTAAAATATGAAAATACCGCTTATCCTGTTCAGAGTCTCACTTGAACCTATCATGAGAAACGGAGACGGCACTGTGACGACACCTGGAAAAATTATTACCATGAACCAGACAAAAAAAATAATAATAAAGTTGCTCTCTTATGAAGTGGTGGGAGTAAAATCAATGCATATGCATATGCAATGGTTTCCTCCCTCTCGCTTCCCTCGCTGCCCTCATCAACAGCAACATATTCTATGGCTTGGATCTTATGGCAAACATGATTCAAATTCCCACCCTAAAGGCATCCTTACATCTGCATGCTAATGTATGCAAACATCTTCTGTGTGCTTATGTCAGATAACTTTGTGGTGGACCATAACTCCTGTGTCCGAGCGTGTCCTAGCAACAAGATGGAAGTGGAGGAGAACCGCATCAAAATGTGCATTCCCTGCACAGACATCTGCCCCAAAGGTAATCCGAAGCAGGAACCTGCCTTATTTGCATTGCACATCGATTTCCTGCACAGACGAACAAAACAGCTATTATGCCATTATAAATTGGGCACATTGTCAGGGTTTTCGACAAGAAGCCAAAATTGTAGTAAATGTTTTGTCTTGCTGTCTTTTGTTCTAGTTTGCTTTTTTTTTTTAAAGGGTGCGGTTTGCATAATAGGAATTGCCTCTCACAAAGAGCAAGGCCAAAACAAAACACGACAAATGTAATTTTATTGTCCTTTAAGAGGCCTTCTTTCAGCTCTTGCACTTCTCCAGGAAATACTCCATTGTGCATGTATTTTTCATTGCCATCAGTGAAAATAATTATTATTTTCATGTGGTTAGCTTCATTTCACTTGGGTTGCTACAGGAAAGACTTCCATATAGAAACACTGAGTGACATCATAAGACATCAGACATGAGTGGTATTGTATCTGACTGAAGTAATCTCCCCAGTGACGGCATGAAAGATACAGCCAGACCGACCGTGCAGGAAAGTGGGACGTAAAAAGACATTCTACAGTGGAAGAATGTATGCACGTTGATGCAATCCCAGATGATTTGGAAATCATGGTTTGATACCATGTGGATGTCCGGAAAAAAAATGAACATTTCTGGAGAAAAGAGGAGCTCTGGTTGCCCGACATTAAAAATCAGAATGCAAAAATAGAAGGCATTTATATTGCTGATCATTTTGCTTTGTAAAAATCTCATCAACAGACTGAAGCAAAAAAAAATCTTCCCCCCTGCCCTCTCCATCCTCACAAGAGCTCAGCTCTAAGTATTTAGGTTGCAAATAAATGTAAGCGTTTGACACTTCCAGTGGCTCAAACTCTTCCAGTTTGATGAAACGAGACAAGATAGCCAACGTGGTGTCTGCATCAATCCCGTCTCAGGCCAAATCTGTTTTATGTCCATTCTTCAACAGCCTCAGCCACTCTTTTGCATTTGTGTGCTTGTAAACAGCTTAAGCAGCTGTGCCGTTTTCATCTATAATAGCTTTATGATACCAGATCAGCAGTAGCTCGTGAGAATTACTTTGAAAGCTTGACATCAAAATATGATTTAGTGTTATGGGTTGCTTCGACAAAACACTGACTTATCTCGTGTAACAATGGCCCCAAATGTGTCTCTTTCAGTGGAATATACACTTTAGCTTTTTGACATCTGATGGCAGCTGATGCGCAATACGTTTGTTAAAATGCCGCCTTTTTCAAGTGATGTTTTCATCAATGAATGGGCTGTAGTAATTCAGTCTAAATGACTCTGACTCGGAGACCACATGTCAGAGGTTCCAGTGCTCTTCCAGACATTTTTTTTTTAAATTAGGAGTGTGATTGAATAGATTATTTTCCACTTCTCGAGCACTGTCAAGGAAAATCATTTTTGAATATTTTGGGAATGGATTTTTGTGTGTATGAAACACAATTCACCCTGTGGTGATTTTTTTTTTTTTAAAAAGGACTGAGTAATATATGCGTAAGGCTTTCTATGTGGATCAGTTCACAGTAGATCAAATTATGAGACAAAGAAAGTCCTTCCTCTTTCCTCAAGAGAAATAGTCAATGAAATTTTCCACCCGGCTCCAAAAATGAGCAGCAGTGCCTCTCAAGGGTGAATCTCCTGGGTTTCATCGTCATGCAGCAGCGAGAGGTTAATGAGGGAGAGCCAAAGGAACTGTGGGAAATGATAACAAATTAACATTTCAGATATGAAATTGGCTGGTATAAATCACGATCAAAAAGGGGTTACAGTGCTTAATGCCAGCCTTATTCATCATCACCATTCCTTGCCTTGGTGAGACACACACGACGGCAACTGTAATTAATGCAAATGTAATGAATTTATGATGTGGAGTTATTGTCTTTCATCAGAGGAATTTCAATGGCTGGCCTTCCTCTTGCAGCAATGTGTCATTTGAAACAAAGTGACGTCCACTTCATCGCTTCAGATGCACGGGGAACACGAGGATTCATACGTTAAGTGTGTTTGTCTTGCCAGTGTGTGACGGCATCGGGACAGGCATCCTGCAGACCGATCAAACCGTGGATGCCAGCAATATTGATCAATTTGTCAACTGCACTAAAATCAATGGAAACCTCATCTTCCTAATCACCGGCATCAAAGGGTGAGCTTCACACCACGCATTTTCTTTTTCTTTTTTTTTGACACTAAGTATGTTTTAGCTTTACCTGAATTAAAATGAATGTGTACCCCTGTGTGAACATGTGCAACTAGAACCTTTTGTACTTGCTTGAATGTAATCCAATTTTCGGATGGAATAAGGTTGCAAACAACACGAGCATATTTCTTTTGTGGAAATCCAGTTGTGGGGGGAGGTCAGTGAGAAATATTCCCAGGACTATCTATCAGTGCTGTCACTGTGACCTGAAGCTTTCCAAGTGGACCAATAGCTACTAATGGAAATCATATTGAACGTTACAGTAGAAGAGTGTGCCGACTTTGGTAGAAGAACATGTTTCCCTCACAAATGAGATTAGCGTGCACAATATGTTGAAGATTAGTGTTGGATTCTCTGTGTGTCTTCACTTCAGGGACATGTATCACGGTATTGGACCGCTGGATCCCGAGCGCCTCAACGTGTTCCGCACCGTGAAAGAGATCACAGGTGAATGAGTGACCTTGCAAATAACGGTTGAATATCATGATATGACAGTGTTTGTGTCTGTGTGCGTGTGTGTGCGTACGCGTGCACATGCGCACGCGTGCATGGGGATGCGTGTGTCCATTAGCAAGCCGAGGCCCTAAAGGGATGAGCTCGTACACAAACCCTTTGTCATATTAAAGTGTGGCTAGCAGTTGAGCCAAACAGCTAATGGAGCGAAACTGCATTTTCATAATGAAAAGCCGAGCAATAAGAAAGAGCAATAGCCTCTCATTCTCAGTCATCCTCAGCTTCCTCGCTTTAATTTCATTTCCACACAAGCTGATGCCTTATTATCTGTCATTAAAAGCCAATGCCATTCGATAAATTGAGCCCCGCATTAAATCTGGGCTTTAAATGTGTGTATATTGTCCAGTTCCTTAAAAGAATGAGCTCATCTTTGAACTTTGCATGTTGACCAAGACTCATTTTAGTTCAAGAAAAAAAAAAAAAAAAAAGAATTCGGTGATGTTTAGTCATCAAGTGTATCCTTTGTAATCCCAGAAGTTTGGAGGTTAATGTGGGGTTAAAGAGCGGTATTGTCTCCAGGTTACCTCAACATTCAATCTTGGCCTGAGAACATGACCGATCTGAGTGTTTTTTCGAACCTGGCAACCATCGGGGGGAGATCCCTTTACAGGTATGAACACATTGCCATGGAAAAACGTTATGCACACTGACAAGAAAGTACACTTTTATATTACTTATATGATCAATGACAGTGGCTTTGTAATTGTGACCCTGCTTCAAAAGCTTTCGTGGAGAGAATAGCATTGTCTTTGGATTTTTTTTTTTTTTCATCATGTCACATGTGACAGAAGACGCACTTACGAGTTTTATTGTGACGGCCTTTGTTTAGAGAGATCATATTTCCACTTTCCTCGCCTCATTTGCACATTCCAGATGTCACATCGCTCTGTATGCCACCCTTACAGTGGAAGCGGTATCTCGCTGCTGATTTTGAAACAACGTTGGATCTCCTCACTGCAGTTCCAGTCGCTGGATGAGATCAGTGCCGGCAACGTCTACATTTTTAACAACAGCCGCCTCTGCTTCTACAATACCGTCAACTGGACTTCGTTGTTCCGGACGCCGACCCAGAAAGTGCTAATCCGCAACAACCGCGACCCAAAGGAATGCAGTAAGTGGTGGCAGGCTTATTGTGTTTCAGTAAATATAGATCAGGTGACAGCCATGTAAATAACATGATTGCTACCTCAAAGTATTTATCTCATCAATCAGTCAGGATTTTTGCGTAGTGTAATAAA
The DNA here is from genome assembly GCA_901007745.1 of Hippocampus kuda. Taxonomy (NCBI): domain Eukaryota; kingdom Metazoa; phylum Chordata; class Actinopteri; order Syngnathiformes; family Syngnathidae; genus Hippocampus; species Hippocampus kuda. The sequence continues at coordinate 749 of CAAKHF010017537.1, read as the reverse complement.
GAATAATGATAAATAAGATAAAAGAGCGAGATGTGCTCTGACATAATCAATAAATCTTTGAAGTCAAGATGGCGCCCGAGTAGGCAGCCGTCAGCAAGTGCTCTCATGAGCCTTGCTTTTTTTGTTGTTTTTGTGTTTGTTTTGTCACTTTGTGTTTGTTGTTACGTCGTGTGGACCTGATGTGGACTTTTTTCAGCATTTTTTGGCCACGACATTCATCAAGGAGGAGACTCTGTGCTTGGTGGTTGCGCCTTCTCGGCAGCATGGGTATACCAGCACTGTTTTTGACTGGGAGGAATGTCAGCGCCATTTGACTGTCGTTGCTGGACAGTCCCGGGGCGCTTGTGTCTTGCGCCTGTAATGGGCAGCATTTTTCACAGCCCCGCCTTGTTCAGCGGAGAGGTCGGTGCTGTTGAACAGTCTGCGGCTGGATGGATGTAAGGCTTGAGGAGCCGACGATGAGAAGAAAGGAGCGTGATGCGGATGTGGAACTGGGAGTCGCGGCTTGGAACTGAAGTGGATTTACATGGGACAGGAGATGTGAGCCAATCTCTTTTCGTCAATGGACGCTACAGCTTTGTGTTTGCTTTCAAAAACTTAGCTTGTAGCAGATGTGTGCACATTTTTCAGCATGACGTCTCTGATCCACTGGTGAAAGGACACTTTGATCCTCTCCTCTTTCATCTATAACTGCTTCAGACAACAAAGTGTATGCAGAAAAGTGGTGAAGATTGCACGACTGTCTGTGT
>CAAKHF010017535.1:16852-49660 GCA_901007745.1 Hippocampus kuda | reverse complement strand
GGGGGGGGGGGGGGAGAGAGAGAAGGTCGGTCAAACAAAATATATTAAATTTAAAAAAAACATGATGTTGCAGGGCCTCACAGTTTTCATGTCTTTTCACATCTTTTGTTCTGAAACGTTGTACTGTAGTTTTCCTCTTTATTTCCTCTATAACACACAATTTATTCGATGTATGCATCTTCGTAGTGTCACGGTGCGTTGACGATTGAGTGTGCGAGCTGGAGAACAGAGAGGTTGTGTTCAAAGTCGGAGGCCGATATATGTGCCGTCAGACGTGAGTCAACCGTCGGAATACGACCTGCGTTAGCGCCACAAAACTAATTGAACACAAGTGGAAGATTATTTTAGCAAGTCTGACACTTTTCGCTGTGTCTCATATACCTGAACTGTATCTCATGTATGCATCCGGCTTATTTTCGGTCTACTGTTTAAAATGGCGTCGTGGTTTTAAACAGGGAAACGGTCTCATCCCTAATACATCCAGTATTTGAGACACTGTGTATTCGGAAAAGGTTAACACGCAAAGTAGATATCAACAGGATTATTACCATATAACTGTAGATGATGCGTGTGAAGGTAATGCGAGCCCATCTAAAAGTCTCTGGACGTACTAAATTGCACTTTAAATGGCATTAAAGTAGCGCGCAGAAGTGTACAAATACCACTTGGAAATATCACAGGAGGTCTAAATTTTTATTGCCTGAAATGACGACGTTACGCAGAGAAATGCAAAAGGTTAATTAAATGTGGTGTCAACAAGTCTTAAAAAAAATGTTGAGGTGATCTGTAATTAAGTTATTTTGCTTTTATAGGTTATTAACAGAGAAAGTGCTTTTATTGGATTCTGAGGAGCGTCGAAGGTGGCATTCGGCAAGCGTGTTGTTGTGGTATGTTAGTTGTATCACTAATTCAAATTCAACAATCATTTCTATGAGATAGTTTTACCCTTCACAAAAGCAAGTCCTCGAAGCGGCTTGCTTCCCCCCCACGGAGTGGAATAATGCATCAGCAGATATGGCTGCCAGCATGCGACAGACTGACAAGCAATCTATCCAGAAAACGTTCTCTCATGGCTTCAGTTGAATCATCTTAAAATCGAAATAAGTCAGTTTGATTGAAACAGTGGCACCGAGCCAAGATGGGGCATCAAATCTCACAGTCTAATCTTTTGGTCACGGACGCGTTGACCAGACCCCCCCAACCCCCCCCCACACACACACACACACACACCTACTCAAGTCACTTCCTGATCGAGGAAGCTTTGAACCCAACATGTGGCCCATAAGTCCTATCCACAGGTAATTAGGTTTGATGGTTAGTTGAGCAGAAGCATGGATGTTATCCTTTTTCCAGACTTGCCACCTGGAGGCTTTCCTCAAGTTGTTTTTTGAGCCCCGCTGCCAGCCCAGCATCCTCTCTTCCAGCTCAGCACACATTGTAAAAGCCACCAAGGAGCACTTAATTCCCTTTGAAGATGATTTATCCACTAAAGTAACATGATGGCAACCGAATATGAATTTAAATCCTTATTAAACAAACAACCTCTTGCATCTACCCGGCATAGCCAATCCCAAACAATTGGTGTAACGCAGCTGTGCTTCTGTAAAGTCGCGGTACAAAAGGCAGCCGCTGCTACCTCATCGGGAGAGGAAGATGACCGCCAATTTCAATTCAAACAGCTTCACGTTTAATTGAATTAAAGTGCGATTTGTATGTGACGCACTCACGTGGACAGGCGGTATCATGCTTGAGTGACAGCTTGATTCTGTTTAATCATGAGCAAGTTTTCCAGCTGCCGACATCTTTGTGTTTAATGACATGATATTGAGCGGAAAAAAAAGTTTGCATCGGTACGAAAACAAAACCAACACAGGGCTGCAGTGGAACCTCTGAAGTGAAACACATGCGAGTCATAGGCTTGAGAATTTGACCAACATTGCGGGCTAATACATGATATGGCAGTTCAGGGAGCTGGGGACTAACTCTGGGTGGCTGCTGTGTATGTTCTTTGTCCTTTTTATGTCTTTTTTTTTTTTTTTTTTGCAACACTTACAAGAACCAGCATCGAAAAAATAGAATTCTGAAGTGAACTATTCACCTGGTTACTTCCTCTAACTTTCATATCGAAAGCATTTAGACAGCAGCGGTGTTTGCACGACTTGAATCCCAGTGTGACTATGCACACCATTTGTTCTAAAGGTAAAGGCATTTTTTTTTTGGTGGGTGCAGGGGGCACAAATTTTTTGGCGCAAGGCTGACCATCTTAACTCATTCACTCCCAAAGACGTTTTTAAACGTCTTTTCAGACTTGGTCCAGAATTGGCTGGCACTGAATGAGTTAATAGCAACGGTAAATGTATTCATACATATGCAGTGTCTGCTGAAATGCCACATTTGTCATTTTAAGAGGTCAGAGTGAACCTCACTTGTGTAGACAACAATGTCATATGTCAAAATGGCCTCTGTAATAAAGGCCCATTAAAGGCAAAATACAGGATTTCCAGGGAATATTTGACTTTGCGAAATGGGGCTTAGATGAAGCCTGCTGTTTTTGGAACCTGCAATATGTTGCCATCAATGGCAGTGCATTTAGTGCAGCTCTAAACTGTGGATGTGATTTACCAGAGGTTTGCTCCAGGAATGTGTGTGCCAAATGGGCAATGTTGCAGCGCGATCCATTTTAGGAGGCGTATATTTTTTTGAAATGCCCAAGACAAAAATGATTCTCTATTGAGCAATGCAATTTGGATTTTCTAAGCGCAACACAGCTTTTTAAATATTGCGGGCTATACCACTTCCAGAATTATTACCAACAGCAAGCGGAATCTATTAGAGTGAGTGAACACGCAATTTAGCACAGTGATTTTATAAGATCTTAGTTTAAAAAATAAATAAACAAATTGTCATGCACAGTGCGCTCACAAACAATGTGCGCAATCTGTTAGTGTGAACACACAATTTTGTTCCCGATGTAAATCTTTAAGAGTTTGGACATTAGAAATCAGTGCATAGTTTATGCAGGTCAGGAAGGACTATTTTGACTTCGGATTTTACAAGGAAGGGGTCTGAGAATCATGGTGACAAATTGACAAATCGTGCATCCAAAACATTTGCATCAATTTCAAAGAACCACATTACTTTTGATGACAACCCCCCCCCCCCCCCCCCCCCCCCCACACACACACACACACACACACGCCACCCCAAACAGCTAATAAGGCACCTGCTGGAGTTTAGAAGAATGCAGACAGTCAACCATTAGATGCAAATTAGAAAGCAATGAAATTAAACAAAGGTGTGGAAGTGCCGCGTTTTCATCCACAGTGTTTTTTTGTTTTTTTTTATCGGCGTAGCTGATCATTTCGAGCATTGAAGTGGGTTTGGATTCAGCCATTCAAACTAAAAAGCTCACCACGATGTGCGGTCGAAAGTAGATGTGACAACACGTGCGTTATTATTGGTCATCCTTGGCTGAAGTGCATCGTTTTATCGTGTTTCGCAGTTCCTTCAAGTTATATGGCCTTAAACACTGCATTGAGAATCATTGTAAGCTTTATAAAAGCAAAACAAAATGAGTGGAATGGGTTTTGCTTTATTGCTTATGTTCAACCAGTGGTGTTCCTCTTAATTAGGAATAATTTAACTAAATTGCCCCATTACCATCTGGTTTGCACATAAACCACATGCAACTGAGACACAATTTCCCATGTACAAAAGAGGCAAATTAGTCAGTTTTATGGAGTTTTAAAAGTGTGTTGCGCATTGTGGCACGATATTGATGAAAAAAAGTCCTGTTTACGTTCAAGCAAACAGCTTCTCAATAAGGTGCTGCATTCGGGTATGGACACTTTAGCTCAAATGTTGTTGTGTGAAAATGTCATGCTCTGTTGTCAAATCAACATTGACAAATACCAAAACAAACCAAGTGTTTGTGTGTTCATTTTACAGTCTTGTGAACATGCTTCCACCTCCTTTTTGGCCTGCCTGCCTGCCTGGCTGGCTGGGTGCCGATTCATTGGCGGCTTGCGCGTAGCCCAGTTCTAAATCAGATTCAGACTTTCCATATAAGTGCCCCACTCAAGGGACTGGCCCAAACTGGACTGGCCTTTAGTCTGACCTTGGGCAAGTTTTTATAAGCTTGGGAAAGAGCAACACGGAGTAGATAACGCTGCACCCAATAGAACGGTGGTGTGTCGCTTACATTTGATTAAATCTGACCCCATGGCATTTGAGATAATTTAGCCGTCTGCGGCAAATACTGTATTTTGAGGTTATATTTCAGTGTACGTAGTAACTCATTCGCAGTGTCCTCTGTGTGTGAGTGTAGTAGATTTAGATTTAACTCCAGTGGGGTCGAGACTTGTACTTTTGTCTTGTGCTGTGGCTGTGTCCCTGTTTTGGTCTTTGTGCTCCACACAGTGGAAGAGTTTGGCACGCCTTGAATCCCTCCACCCCTGCCGTCTTCCTCATCCTTGTTCTTCTCTTCCCATCACACCTGATTGCATTTGACAAATTCCCCTATTGGCTCCATATCATCAGATGCAACGGAGGCAGCCTACGACTATATTACTCTGGCCATATACCACATCTGTTCTCTATTTTGCATGGGTGGCACATCTGCTTCTGCGAGGTTTAAATGGGGCCAGGACTTTGTCGGTGGATCAGTTCCAAGAGTCACTACCTCCGTTGCCAAAACAGTGCAGTATACCTTTGCCGATCTTAAAGTGCGGTTCAGCTTTCCAAATGTTCATTTCTGGGTTTATGGGTGTCATCATATTATCTTCTTGTACTCAAATGGCATCACACAAAAAAACAACAACACAGATGAAACCAAAACAAAATAAAACACAATTGTAGAATTCACATTCGACATGCTCACTGAACTCTGAAAATGTTGCGAGATAAGCGCAGGTCCCGTGTGATGTCATCCACTAGATTTCACTCTCGAAGTTGAACTGACACGAGTCTGCTTCTTGACTACAGTTTAGGTGCCCATGAGCAAGCATACCTCATTTGCGTACCTCGTCACTCTAAAATCTCTCCTTGATGGTGTATCTCTCCCTCTGTATGGTGTGCACCAGAAAATCGATATTTTGGACTGCATAACAAACCATTTTGTTTAATTTCTCCAACACGGACTACCATAGCTGCGGGTATTACAGTATGTGCTTACTGGTCGTTTGAAGGTGAAGACACCTTAGGGGCAAATTCAGACAGGCAAAAGAAAAGAACCCTGGTGGGCCACATCGCAGCGAGAAACTGATTCACTGTCCTAGCCGGTATCTCATCAGCATGAATGCAAGGACGCTTGGCTCAGCCGTGGCCATGTGAAGGCAAGGTTAGGTTACATCATCGCCCTCTCATCCTGATAACGGTCATGCTCAAAGAAACAACCAGACGTGGTCGTGGTACCTTGAGAGTCGAAAGCCATTTTCATTGTATCGTGATTAGCAAGGGGGAAGAATAGCATCACACATGATGACACCACATTACTACATTTCTGCTGCTGATGGTTCTTGTTCACTGTCAAATTGCATTTAGCGGTGTCTTGGGTTGACACTTGAGGACAGTCATCAGTACCTTGGTGCACACCAAAATAAGTGGACGGCGACAGCTTCAGGAGCGTCCTCAGTCAAGATCATATGTGAACAGATTAACTCATTCAGTACCAGCCAATTCTGGACCAAGTCTGAAAGGACGTTTAAAAACGTCTTTGGGAGTGAATGAGTTAAAGACACACCAGCATAAGAATAACTGCCGAAAGCAAGTATGGAACAATGTGGATCATCTGTATTAAGATTTGTCACACAATAAGTCAGCCTGCGATGTTAACCATGTGCATTTGAAAGGTCGTCATTCGGACCAAGAATAAAAATAACAGTATGCAATGCTGAGTCACCCAGGGCAAAGTGCTCTCATAGCTCATTTCAGAACACAACTTATAGAGCAAACAAAAAGTCATATTTTGAAAAAGGAAAAAAAAAGTTCATGTATTCTTGTCAAATTAGAAGAATGCAATCTTACTGGAAGAATGCTGGGAAAAGATCGGTTATTTAATATTACACAAAAGAGGCTAACACTGAAAAATGGCTCTGAGCCTTGTATCTACAAGGTTCTTCATGTGAGTCATGAATCTCATGAGTCCACCGGGAAACTTGCACTGCTGGGTGATAATTGACAGGCTCCTTGGGAGAGGTGTCCACAGCTCTACTTTGCCTCTGGGTCATCCTCACCAGCCTGCACTTGTTCTAATTGGCACAGCACACTGCTTTAGCACACAGTGTATTTTTTTTTTCCCCGTGGACTGCAGTGATATTAATGAACAATCGATCGTTGATCAAGCCCCCTTCAGACTTCAAATCATAAAAATTGTTGAGGATTTCTTTTTATTCTTCCAAGCAATGAGATGTTGATTTTATTGATGCTAGCCAAAGCTGCCCCCTAAAACACAAATACTGTTTCTAAAATGCGCCCGTCTATATAAGATGATATTTTGTGATGTGAAAATATTCTGCACATTTTTCAATGATAGTGAGTTGTATTCCCAAACGGTTGATTCCTGATTCCTTCAAGAAGCCCAGTCATCTGGCACACGTGCGAATGTGTAAAAATGTAGAATCAATTCGAAAGGTTTTAATTCCTGCTCCAAATGTTGAAAGAGTTCACTGAATTTTAAAGACTCTCCAGTAAAGCATATATTTTGATGGCAGGTGGTCTAATAGAGTGGCTAATTGCTGTATGATCAAATAATCATAAAAAGAAAGTGGCTTACCTCTGCATTTCCTGATTATAGCGCAGTTATACTGTCGCTAGCGTTGGCATTTCTCACAAGCCCACACACACACGGTCCAATTGGAAGTGGGGGGATGAACTGGCGCCATATGGTAGGTCCTTGACTGTGACAGACTGACACATTAGTCATTGATGGCTCCCAGCCTCTAAAATGATAAGCAGTATTGAAAAACTGACCTACAAATACACCAACAGATGCCCCCACACACTGGCATGGAGTTTACGGGCATTTTTTAACCGAGCCTGTCCTGTGACAGTGTGTGCATAAAACGGTGAATGAAAACCATTGGGACAGTGTCTGAACATATTCTCCATCCGCCTCCATTCACATTCATTTCATTTATTTATTTTTTTCATCAGTACTCTATAGTGTCCCCTTGCGTGACAAGGTCAAAGATGAACTCCAGCTCAGGTGGCCCGCAGCAGCATTTGAGCTTACGGTTGGGGTGACTTGTGCAGAGGTGGATTTGATTGACATCACCCTCAGAGAGCTTTAAGCCGTTTCTCTCGGCTCTACTTTTGACTCGCCTCAACAGAAAAACTCGATGCTTGCACATCCCATTTCAAATGTGTCATCAGCTGTCCTGGCAGGTACGTTGTCAAACAAACCTCTCAGGTGACAGCACTTCTTGTGTGAAAAGGTCACTGTAGGAGCCGGTTAAATGTTCCCTATGGCTTCACAGTTTTTGATTCGAGTGTACGTGCGTGTCTTTTTTTTTTTCTTGGGCTGAAGCTGAGCAGCTCTGCATGACCTTGACCAATTCCACACCCACGGTTTAACTTGGAAGTCACTCTCTGGAAAAGCCACCATGCGCCAAATGTGCCACAAGTCATTAGTCTCAGTCTGATTGGAGATCTGAAGAAATTTTAAAAAAAGAGGCCCCTCATTAGAGGTCAAGTCATCAGAGCAACAACATGCAGAACCCTGTCCTCTGTTTTGGTTTAATCCAATTAGACATCCACTGAAGCTTTGGTTGCTTTCAGGCAAGCCTGATTAATTTTCTTGCGAGTAGCTGTTCGCGGTCCTGTTGTTTGTTGTTTGTGTTTACTCAATAAATAGCAGCCACCCGCCCCACCCCCTTCCCTCATTCATGTGCTTGATGTACAATACCGATCGTGGTTTTATTGATTATTCATTGATTTGGTAGTCACTGAAAATCCAAGACGGAACTCATATGAAGGTGTCAAAAGGGAAGTAAATAGATTGAGAGTGGCCATAGATAAGAACAGAATCCTCTAATATAATAATAATAATAATAATACATTTTATTTATAAGCGCCTTTCAAGACACCCAAGGACACTTTACAATAACAAAAACACAAAACAGTACAAATCAACATATACAATATGTTGATTTGAGTACAGTAGAGCAATTCATATTTAGTGGCCCATTTATTTATTTGTTCATTTATTTAGCTATCCATCCGGGGATGCGCCGAAACCGCTTTTTCAAGGGAATCCTGGCCAAGATGTCGCAAAAAGTTCCAGTTTCAACACAATTAAAATGAAATCCATGTTAGCAAAAATGCTACAGTTTACAATGACAGAAATAATGACTGGCATATCAATTATTGTATAATTGCAGAACAGGTTAAAAAAAAAAAAGAGTACGCACAATGGTTACTCCTACATTTTTAAATGATCCATACAAATGTGAACCAAAAATATCTGCCATGTTTGTGATTTATAAAAAAAAAAAAAATCATATCACACTACAGCGGTCCCTCACTATTTCGCGGTTCGTTTATCGCGGCTTCAGTGCATCGCGGATTTTTTCAAACATATAATTATTATTTTTTTTAATATACATGGAGTACAGTACTGTATATGTTGCTCGATGTGACTCGCTGTTGTTTTGCAGCTTCTCGCGGACCGTTTGCGGACTTAAAAAAACCCAATTATGATTATTATTATTTTTTTTTTTACCCGTATATGTTCGGACTTACGGTCGCTACTTCGCGGATTTTCGTTTATCGCGGGTGGTTCTGGTCCCCATTAACCGGGATTACTGTATATACAAAGTATATTTTTACATGGATAGTATCATACAGCGTAATGGGTAAAGGTCAATAATGAAAGTTATCTCGTGTAGCCCGAGGAAACTTGAAATGAAATTGGTTCCTGGAAAAAAAAAACCCTGAAAAAACACCCAACCAACCCTGCTAATGGTCATCCACGTCTACCTGTCATTCCGCTTCCCACTGGGATGGTCATCTTGCCACACGTCTTGCCTCAATAAGTAGATGAGATGATGGCTGTGATTTTGATTCTTAGTCATATTCACACGGCTGAAATGAAAGTGTCACCATCAGTGCAGCTTGCTTGATTGCAGACAGCGAGGAGCGGCTTGTTGAACAGCCAGTGGTCAACCCTGATCAGCTGAGGTCACTTGCTGATTTGCGCCACTCAAGAGTGAATTAGTTATTGGTGTTTTTGCTCATGATGATGATGATAATCATGATGTTTTGCGCCTCTCCACTATGTATTAGTTCTAGGTATTTGTGTTGGTGATAATGATCCTCAATAGACCCATTTAGAGCAATTGAACAATTCTGCAGTCCTGAAGGAAATATGTTTTTTTTTTTTTTAAATGACAATGAAAGCCACAGCGGTGATTATTGAGAAGGTGCTTCTATTGTTTAAAGTCTTATTTTTGTAATGTATCTTCTGGGTCATTGTGCGTAGTGCCTTTGTGGTCTCCTCAGGTTTATAAAGATGCCGTTTGGAATTCATGAGCCGAAGTGGAGATGCAGATATGGAAAGGCTTTGATTAAAGCTTTAACAAGCGCTTGATGGTCGGGGATATTGCATTTCCTTTTGTTTTAATGCACTCTGTTAGGCTCACTCACAGCTAATAAGTCACAATCAATCTACCTGCTGTACGCAGTGAGGCTTTGTAAGAGCTTAACAGGACCCCTGAGAGATGAAATAATTCCACTTCTGTAACAGACTTACCGAGCGAGCGCATGCATTGACGGTTGTATCTGTGTGGGAGCGCAACATCTTTCCTTTGTGTACTTTTCCGCGTCCCTGTACGAAGGTGGAAGGGAGTGCTGTCAGCTAGTGAGAGAGTGCAAGACAGCTGCAGTATGCTGTCTCCTTTTCCATCTCTGCTTGAAAGAGTGGGTGCGCTTGCCCCTGGGCTATTCTATCGTATTTGATGACCTCGGAAGCAGCTTGCCTATTGTCCATGTCATTCCATCTCGTAGAACAGCGGTCCCCAACATTTTTCATGTGACTGAGTGGTTTCACATGAAGTAATATGATGACAGATCAGCATAGAAACAAATGTTATGTGCTTAAAGATACAACTCGCCAGTGTGCTGAATGTTTTATTGATTTATTTTTGAAAATGTGATTCATTATATTCAGTGACGAACCAATTGAGCTGTGCCTTGCTCAACGGGACCTCAGCAGTCGCCCACCATCCCCCAAAATCAACAGGCATGTCCCTTCTTGGGGTAATTTTAGAGAATGACACCAATCGACTCTGTGATTTTACTCTTGTGTTGACCTTGTTGCAAAAAAATCTCACTTTTAGATGTTGGAAATAAGCGAGTTCAAAGAAAAAATGGTTTTTCGGGATATTTTGAAGGCTTCATTTCCTCATCTGCAAGCCCGCTGCCAAATTTGACCCAGTCTTGGTCCATGAGAAGCACCGGATATTGTCTCTTAAATGCAACTTTCTTGTTCTTGGCCTACTTTTTTTTCCGGAAGTTGATTTTTTAATTCTATTTTTTTACTACTCAATTTAGCTAGCATATTGGCTTACTTTTTTAAGAGACAGAGAAGAGTGGTTTATCATGTAAAGAGGCACGGGGGATCCGTTGGTTTTTAAAAAAATAAAACCTCTTTCAAAAATTATATTTTTTGCTCAGCATCTCTCTGCGGCCCAGTACCCAATGTCCCACGGAGTGGCACTAGTCCGTGATTGGCGACCGCTGGCAGAGAGGTAATTTTATCGGTGTGCACATCCTCAATAACCACCATATCTAACGAAGAACTTTGTATGATCGAAGCATTGCACACATTTGTGTGGCTGTATCATTCAAAATGTTTTTTGGGGTTTCCCTGTCGTATGGTCATTTCCTCGTAGCTTTTGAAATGTGCAGTAAGTTTCTTTTTTTTTTCTTTTTATTAAACAACATATTAATTCATGGATGAAGTCATTACCTAATTAAAACGAAGGATGGATTGTGGTTGCGGCAAACATTGTAGTACTGTCTGTTAATTATTTGGATTACATTTTGTCCCACGAAGAAAAAAAATGCATGTCATTTGTAATTGTTCCATTTAGTTACTGGTTAAATGTCTTGATGTTGGTCATATTCAAAATGATTTTGCAATCTGCAAAGAAAATGTATTGTTGTGGCAGTTGAGATCCAGTGCTAATTAATTGTGCTTCATCATACAAGAATCCCATTATAGCTGTTGCCAGTGTCTCAGACAAGCACTCGGCTCTTCACAGTTAAACAATAATGCACACTAGCATGATTGATTCCAGTCTCTAATTGAGACCGTGGCGACAATAGGCTTTTTCAAACTAGGCTTGACGCATTGCAATAGTTGTCAGTCAGTCTCAGCGCACTTATAGAGTCAAATTTTTTGCCAAATATGCTCTATGTGCAACATACAGCACAGATTAAATTTCTTTCCTCTCAACTACGGTGCAACCAGAGGAGTTACAGTGGTACCTCTACTTCCGAACGTCTCTTCATATGAAATTTTCAAGTTACGAAACGCCTAAACAGGAGAATATTGCCTAGATGGAACGGATTAGGGCATTTACATGGAAAACGCATCTCTACTTACATTTTCTTGTTAAGAAGTTTCTTCCAGAACCAATTAATTTTATAAGTAGAGGTACCACTGCACTTGTTGGAATACGCCATTATTAATTTGTTCAGTATAATGCCATGATTTTAGTGAGGTGAGTACGCGATAATGAGTTTGACAAAAGGTTCAAAATGTGGAAATTCCGACAAATTGTTCTGGAAGTGAAGAAATTTCAAGAGGTGGGCAACTCAGTGTTCATTATAGTGTCCTACCTGAGCGCCGTGTGCCTCTGGTGACCAACACCAAACGGCGTCAGTTCGTGTTTTGTACATCACACGCCTTACCCTGATGACTGCACTCTGTTCTCACACATTGGCTTCACACCTGTAAACAACTTTCCATCTCCGACACGTGTGTACCGCCGCTGGATGCAATCTCCCTGGTATTCAGAAGTAGGATTTCATCCATTTACACTTCAAGTGCCGTGTCAAACAACAAGACTGTTTGCGGATAAAGTTCAACTGTGGGATGTTTTTGTTCAACATCTTGCACAGTTCTACTTTTCACAACTTCTTGTCTGATCCTTCACTCAAGACACAAAGCAACCAAATGCAACATTGAGCTGGATTTCTCCGGTCCTGTCAGAGGAAGATTAGAGGAGGTAGGGATCTTTTGTGGAGATGCACTTTTATAAACCTTTCCCTCACATCATTACTTCAGTAATGGCTGAGCAACACTTGAGGAGATAAATGAGACAGTGGGATGGATGCTGTTTGTTTGACTAGTCAGCATGGACCTCTAATTCTCACAGCTCAAGAGCACAATAATGGCATTTCCTCACGAAGAAGGTTCAGGAAAATGAAAGCAGATACATTTTTTTTCTTTCTTTGGAATCTCCCGAGACTTTCCTTTCCTCTTTCAAGATGAACCCTTTCTCTGTGCCTGTGTTATTGAGAGAGTTGATGTCATAGCGCGAGGGGAGAAGGTTTCTTTGATTTTCAGGAAAGGTTCGGTGACAATTTGACAGAGGCTGAGAGGACGTGGAAGCAAATCCTTTGATAGTGACTGTTGACAAAAGGCTGCTGCTACATACAAATAGCAATTTATCCTCTCCTATTCATCTCCTCTCCTCTCTTCGTATTTACTGAATGTTAGTGCTTCTGGGCTCATCGTCTCACATTGCCCACCACATCATAATTTTGCATTGGCGTCCTATGGCATGTTGTGCCATTGGTGACGGTGAACCGTCAGTTCAGTGAGTTGATAGGTAAGGTTACAGAGGTCAATCCCAAAAAAAAATTTGCAGATCATTGGATTTGACCTTTTATGTATTTTTAAATTGTTCCATTATCTAGAGTTGACTATATCCAACAAACATCAGCACCGTGAGGGAAGGAGGAAAAAAAAGAGAGTTCTGATTTTAAATCATAATCTGACTCACACTAACGGAAGTTTGGTAGCAGCCTTACTGATGTTAATTGGACCTTGATTTGGTGAAGGGGAATTAGGCTAGACAAAAAAAGCAAATTATTTTGGATTCTCCCATGCTCTAGGGTGTCCTAAAATGCGACAGGTTAAATATGGCCCAATTAAAGAGAGCCAGAGCAGAAATTCCTCCTAATTTCTCACACCAAGCTTGGTCTTTCAAAAGAAAGTGTACTTCTAGGAACAAAGAACTTTAAGACCGAGCCAATGACTCAGACTCTGCACTTAAAACAAATAGGGTACATGTAGCATGTTTGCAGAAAGTTGAGGCGAAAAAAAAAAAAAGATATACTTTTTGAATCAGTTATCGTATACAATGCAATACCTTGCTTTACATTTGATCTGTTATTTATGACACCTTATTTTTTTCATTACCATTTGCTACTTTATTTCCTAGATCAGAGTTGGGCAAACTAAAGGGCGACATTTAATTTTTAAAACAGACAGATGGGCAGGTCATTCATCAATTAATTAATAATAAAAATTAAAGCGTCGATCGAGTGATGTAAAATATATTATAATTTAAAAGGGCGACACAGTGGGTGACTAATTGGCACGTCTGTCTCACATTGCAGAGGTGCAGGGTTTGATTCCAGCTCCGGCTTTCCTGTGTGACGTTTACATGTTCTCCCCCTACGCGCGTGGGTTTTCTCCGGGTACTCAGGTTTCCTTCCACATTCCAAAAACATGCATGGTAGGTTCATGGAACACTCAAAAATGTCCCACGGTGTGAGTTTGAGCATGAATGTTTTATTTATTTATTTATTTTTTTGGGTGAATGTGTGCCCTGCGATTGGCTGGCAACCGGTTCAGGGTGTACCCAGCCTCCTGCCCGAAGACAGCTGGGACAGGTTCCCGCATGTCCGCAACCCTTGTTAGGATCAGCAGATTAGAAAATGGATGGATGGATAAAATAATTTTAGGGGAAAAAAAGTGGCTAAAAACTCTTGATAATGTAAATGTTTGAGCTAGATTCAAGTGAAAATAAACATTTGACTCACCACAGAGAATCGTGTTATTAGCCTGCCACATTTGAAGAAATCAAAATTTGCCAAATACATAAAACGAGCTTCTAAAATTATGAGAAAATAGAGCCCTTCTCCCAGCTGTCGGACGCTATTGAGGGTGCCCGCTGATTGGACTGAAAACACGCTCTGCTCGACTCTTCTCTGTCTCTCAGATACGTGTCTGCAAGAACTTGTGTGCTCACTTGTCAGTAATGTGAGCCACAATCTGAATAACATGTGCTAAGCCGCTGAGTTCAATAACCGTTAACTTTCCCTGAAATGTCTCTGTTATGTGGACCCACGCATGGCACAAAACCGACTGAGGCGCTGACCTATTGGATGATGCTGACACCGGTTCACAGGCAGCGAGGCTTACTCGCTAACAGACCCCGCCTCACTCTGTTTTGTGTCGTTCGTGGGTCCCCATGACATAACGGGCTAGCAGGTGGACCGGTGGGAGGATAGTCTGGAATGACGGTGCTCAGTACTTAGTGGAGGAGGACCGACTCATGCCAGAAAACCCAAGCCCCGTCCGTCTAAACGATCAGGACAACAAAAATGGAGAAATTTTTTATTGATAGCTCAAGAATTCAATGCTAAATTGTTCTTTCTTTGCACATTTTTCAGCATTTATCTTCAAACATATTTAATGTACCGTATTGGGAAGCAAATCACTGAAATCTTTAAAGTACGGGGTTGGCCATATGTGACCTGCCGGCTATACTTTCCCCTAGATTAATAAAAAGATCCGTATCAGAGTAACACCAAAATTTACTCAGGTCTGACTTTACACTGAATAGAGATGTACCCGCTATTATTATATTTTTAAGCGAACCTAATTTGTTCCTTAATTTTTCAATTAGTAGCACATGAATCATAACAAAATATTAAATGCAGAAGGTGGGCGTCTAAAAAGATTCAAATTTGTGCTGTCCAATATGAAAATCGGACTTGGTGGAGGTCAGTGCTCTGACTTTTATTTCTTTTGAAACTCATTTTGTCTGTGTTTTAATGAGATGTATAAGGATTGGACAAATTATTCTCAGAAGCAATTTTGATATGTGAAGCTGCAAGCAAGTCCTTCAGCGCTCTTGCTTTCCTTGTATTCCATGTCAACTCTATGATCTCTGATCGTCGCGAGAATCCTTTAAACTCACAGATTACACGTTACTTTGTTAAATCTTACTTTGAATGAGTGGAACAATTAGGAGCAGTGATGGGATTTGTGTATGAAACCACACTTGAAGATTTTCTGTCTTTTTAAGAATTCTTTCAACTCCCCCAATGCCTGCCCGGATTGCAGTGTGATTACATTGGGCTGTGCAGAAATGGCTGAATTGGAATCTTATCTTCTTCCATCTTTCCCATTACGGGCAGATTGAAAGCCCTGCAGCGGCGCTCTGGCTCACTCCCCAGTCAAGACTGCTTTTTAGACTGTAATTTGACAGCTTCTAATAATGTCACATTTTGTTGTTCAGATGCACTGCCAAGCACTTGAGCCATGCATGCTGTGACATCAGCACCACTTCAATTGTGAAACTTTGCTGACCTTCCCTTCGCTCCTGAGCATCACCCCTGGCACTGCCTGCCTCCTGATGTCAGTATGACATGAACCTGAAGAGAATACATTTCTAGATGATCTTTTAATTTAACTCTCCTAACACGCAAGCAATGTCTCCATTGACGAAATTTGCCATTACTCTCTGAAAGCTAAGTACACTCCAAAAGTTTTTATTTCATCAAGTGCTAGCACAAAATAAAACCATTCGGATCCAAGTACATTTCTAAAATGGACTATACATCGATGTAAAAAAATGTGTTTGGATCCAGATGACTTTATTTTGTGCATCCCCAATGAAAAAACTTTTTTTTTTTTCAATTGTCTGGGGTGCCTTGAGGTACAAGTTGAATTTGTTCTGTAACCACACTCATTACTCAAAACACCCAATCTCAAATCATCTTTCTCCATTAAATTGAAAGGAAATGCAATTAATCCGTTCCAGTCTCCCCAAAAGTCCCCCCCCCCCCCAAAACAAAATATGTAATGAGGAGAACAGTATAATAGTTGACACGTACTAGGAAGAGTTTCACAGCTGCTGGAAATGACTCAGTAAGTGGCAGTAATACGTTACATGTTGCTTGTTCAGGAGGACAAATATTAAGTGCCTGTACGTATTCTATTGCCTGTCTGCACGTGTCACTGCACCCTTTGTGTTTAACTGGCCGTTGCTTAAAGTGTCATGGCAAATTCCCATTATGTTATGTAATGTTTTTTTTTTGTTTTGTTTTAAATTCACAAGTATTTCTCTTAGTTTTATGTGTAGTTTGACAGCAAACTTTGACTGGGAGAGGCACCAAACAGCTTGCAGCCTCTTTTCTAAATAATTGTTCACTACCTGCCAAACTTCTGCTTGATGTGAATTGATTGTCTCTCAAATTTTTGGTCCCAAAATTTCTAATGCATGATGGCCTGTGTGTTGAAAAACACCACTCAATTGTATTTATGTATTCATTTATATAGTTACTTTCATTTAAAGGCAATGTACTTATGCACTGTTCCTCCACACGATTTATGTTGGGCAGTGCAGATGTCTTATCTGGATGGTTCAGTCACTCATAGGGACTCATATGGTCCAAAACAGCATCTTAGACACACTCAGGGGGCCAAGCCTTCAGTGACACAGGAAGCGTGAGGGGGCCCCTGCTGTCTGCCATCTGGGCAACTGGGAGTTTTTTTTTTTTTTTTTAATGCCGGTATGGTAACCACTGAGGATAAAGGGCACGGGGGCATAGCGGGAGCCTCCGAAGACAGACAGAGGGGGCATTTTCAGACACAGGTCATTCTCCCTCAGTAAAAGAGCCACTCAGTAACACCTGTGCCCACTCCCCTCTGCCCCACTTAAGATGTTCTGTCAGAAAGCCCGTGCTCAGCAGAACTACTGGCTCCAAACAAAAGAGGTTGCAGGCTTGGCAGCATGAACGCAGGTGAATAACAATAACCACTTGTTCAGTTATTCATATATTCATATTTGTGCTCAAATTTAGCCTTGGTTGTGAGGGTGATGAACAGCGCTCGGCTGAGTCTTGTGCCGTGCTGACAGTGGGGAACTGCCTCGGTTTCTCTCTCGTTTAGTGTGAAGTAGTTGCTGTCAAGCGAGAGACTGAGTGGTCAGGGTGTCTTTTGTGAGTCTTGTCTTTGGTAAGCATGTTTTACGAAAAAAAAACAAAAAACAGTACTCTTAATGATGAGGCATATCAGTCACTGAGTTGTCGAGCCAGAGGCTTAGCTTTGACTGATAGATTAGCCACTGAAGGCTAATACACCAGATCAGTTGATAGACAGCAGTTCCAAAAAAAGCTAATAGCTCCTCAAACCTTATTTGCTGCCGGGGTCTTCTCGAGAGACCTTCCGTACCGATCCTCTCTTTGACCGTTCTGCTCAGCCTCGCGCTGTGAGCTTTACCCTGCACTTCTATGTTTTTTCTATTTTTTCATTGCATCCAATCCTTTCGATTGCTGTATCACTCAATCCGGGTAACGGTTGTGCTGGAGACCGGTGGACTGTCAGAAAAGAATCTATTCCTGGAAAGCAGAATATACCGTACGATGCGCGTGAATCTGTCGGTTGAAAATGTAAATGGGCCGGGCTGTGAAGCGATCAGGCAGCTTCGGCACCCATGGATCAAGGACCGTGTAAGCATGAGATAGCATTTACCCCTGGTTTTAACTAAAGCACTCAGACATTCTCTTCTCTGCAGCCCTGTAATTCCCTCTGAGTGGTCGGTGTGAAAGTGAAGCACCATTATCAACCTCTACCAAATGTGTTAGATCTTCTTTTCGCTGCTGAAACGAACCACCTTGTTGTAGATTATTCCCTCCACTCAGAATGGAGGTAATGAAGAACTTGTAAATTAGCATTGCACAGTTTGCTGCCCGTTAATGATCGGTGAACTCTTTGTCTTCATATTCATTCTGTTTTATATTGAACTAAAGGCAATATATCGTTGCCATTGAATAGAGATTAGATTGACGGTATTCCCTGACGTCAACCTCTGTAATAATATATGTCGGTGACACAGCAGAATTCAGGAGCACTTTGCGCTTTTTCTGCATGGCATGTGAGCAATGGCCAAGGTTGCATATTTTCAGAGTGCATTGAACTAGAATAACTGGCGTTACTTAAATGGGACGAGAGTGCAAGTGTCATGTTTTTTTGGGGAATGGGGGGTGTGTGATCATTTTAATGTGCTAGCAGAACTTTTTACAACATATACAGTATTTTTTTAAAGCATACGTCCGCAACTAACTGGACCACAAAAAGCTGCGTGATTCAAATTTGCCAGGGTTACATTTTGAATGAATGCATACTGTATATACCAAAAAAAAAAAAGATAACTTCAAAGTGGATGCATTAGATCAAGTCCAGCTGAAGGTTGTGCTCGTCTCCTACTTGAATACAGATTCAGAGTTGCAGTGGCCATGCCTCGATAAAAATCTAGTGACGCTGTTTCTCTCTTTCCTACTGTATGTAGTAAACATGTCATGAAAAGAGATTGTCCCTGTAACCGTTTGATTTGAAGGAATTATATTGACAACCTGCTAAAGTGCAGGAAAAAATGGCTCATTTTCCCCCTTTGTAAAAGTTGACAATGATAAAAGTGGATTGCAGCAATCATGGCTGCCATGGATCAACACCTAGAAATATTTCACTCTGCTGATGTGGACATGAATGAGATCCAAAGTCATGTCTCCCTCTGGCTGACTGCCAGGACCTTCACAGGAGCTTTAATAAATGGTTTGTACCAACAGACGGTCCTTGGCCTGTGCGTGAGCGCTTGTGTGTGCGTGCGTGCAGATGTCATTGTGTGTTTATGTGCTATAGGAATTTTAATAAGGACTAAGTGCACAAGAACCCTCCGGGGAGAGAGAAAGACCAATAACCTACAGTAGTGCATTGTACGACTAAAAGGGTTTGAAGAACACGAAAGGGGTGGAAGCAGAGGTGTATTAGCTATTTATTCATAGCACTGGGGTGCACATGAATTATTCAGAGTGACATTCATTCATAATTAACTTTTAATGGATAAATAAATAGACAAAATTGTAGCAAAGGACTCGTATGGATGACTTCAAGTACAGTATATATATATATTTAATGACAGAACTGAAGGGTGACGTTAATGAGGAAAGAACTATAGTCACTGCATTAAACACAACCGCATGAGAGGGCTGCGTTTGCGATGCTCAGCATGGTGACGACGGAGAAATTGGTTCAGTAGGTGGGATGCCTGAGGGACAGGAAACTGGTGCTCGAATTACACGCAAGTTGTATGCAAGCCTGAGGGATAGCTGTTCCAAGACCTTGAGCCTGATGCTCAGATCTCGGTAGTGATTACGATACGCGAGACGGCGAGGTGGATAGATGGAAAGAACACACTGACGATCATTGACCTCATCATTGCCATCTCATCGGCTCATTCCAAAACGTTCGGATTTTCATAGCAGTGGACCAAGGTAGCATGCAAGCATCCAAGAAGGCCCAATGCTGCAACGTTGACTATTTTTATCTCCATGGGCATCCTCGTCACTAATCAACATATTGCCTTGGAAATGTCTGCTTCAGGATGATCCCAACGTTTTAACATAATGAAATTGTGTGTATTGTCCTCCGCGGACTGCTGAAACTATGAAGCCAAACTCCCGCTGAAAATGTGGTTTATAACACCACGTCGCCTCAGTTTGTTCATCATGAGAGAGCTGACAATGAGTGACGGGGTGATGACGGGCAATAAAGGACGTTATTTATTTATTATTATTATTATTATTTTTTTTTTAATGCATTTACCGGTAAGTCAAATTCGGCTAATACTAAAAAATATGCAGTTTATTTTCAGTTAAAGATGAGTGGAACTCTTTGATGATAGCATGCTAACTTACGATTCTCACAATATGAAAAGAGCATGAATGGAAGATTTCCCAGCTCGTCTTTTGCATATGTTGTAGGATGCCCTCATTCCTACTTTGACATTCTCGACAGTTCCACTTTAAAAATGCTTTGAAAACTTGATTGTATGCATACAACATACAGTAGCTACTGCACAAAGACACAATTACTATTTTTTTAAGGTGTCTAATTTTATCTCACGCAACGTATTCGACGGTCTACCGTCTTTTTACTGCTCCTGAAAAAAGAGTGACATGCATACGCACATTTCTGAATGCGTATTGTTCTGTCTTTGTCACAGTAAGAACACCTGCCACTCTGTCTATTCCTAAAACGCAGCATAAGAATATATTTTAGAACGGGTAACCGGAATTCCACTGTTGGAACACTGACTTTTAAGTGACAAGTGATTGCTTAACAGCGGTTACGTTCTTATCGGGGAAAACAGTTAACGTGTCAGGGATATGAGCCCGGCGGGGGTGCTGGGCAGGTGTTTGGCCTCCTTCGGGAGCTGGAGGTCACATTACCATACAAAAGCCACTCTGCTGGGTAACCTTTCCAGGCGCCGCTCCCTAGTCGGGGGGCCAGCGGTCACACACTGGCACTGCCACAAGTGTCTCATCACCCAGCCACACACTCTGCCACAGATGTACACAAATCTCTCATATTCAGCCCCGCCCGCGTTCGGTGTGACAGAAACATTGCTTGTATTGTGACATGATATATTTGTCCTCGGGGAACATAAATCACCAGGGACAGCTCTAAAGCAAAACAAATACTATGATATGGTCCATTGCCATCATAATGCGCACTAAAGGGAAAGGCATTCATGTGGAATTTAGACCAAAAGCCCGACATTTTATCTTCGCCAGCCGTCTTTCGCACAAATCAGTACCTTTCTCCTCCTTAAATCCCTCCGGAAGAAGGGCTGTTGTCATTTAAGCTCCTCTCTATTTACAACTCCGATATGATGTGTGCAAGGCTCAACGGTGAGGAATGAGTGCAGTATGTTTGATGTGGGTCGCGCGAGGGAGACAAGAGATGTACATCGACTTCCTGTGGTAGCATGTGGCGCTTTTCCTGGTTGAGAGGAGGAGGAAGTGAAGCGAGAAAGAGAGACTCGAAAGTGGAGGGAGGTGCACGACGGGCTGCTGCGGAGACGCTGTCGATATAAGGGGGTCGAGCCGGCTGACTATACAGGTGCTTGTATTGGCGGCCGTCAGCGCTCGTACAATGATGAGTGACCGTTGAAGAAAACGGATTGTCATCAAAAATGCTCGGCGCTGCCAAGGCATCCGCTGCAATTAAAAAAAAAAAAGTAGTGTTCAATTTCAATATCCATTGTCTGCTATCGACTAAAGTCCTGACTGCTCTCGCTCTCTATTCCTGTTGTGTTTGTTTCCATTCCTGTAGGTGGCAGTAATGCACATTTTAAACTTGTTGGCAACAGTCAAACGCATCTATGCATTTCACCTTTGCCGTGCACGAACAGTAATAGGTAAAAATTCCCCAAATCATTGCAACTTTGCTTGTGTCACTATTCAGATGAGTCAATACGATTTTGTGTTTTTCAGGGGCGGAGCTATGTGATGCCAGATATATTGATATCTGTACCTTTCCTGCCATTTTCACAGAGATATTCTTAGATCCCTTGATACTCTGCTAGATTCCATTTACATTCATTGCATATTTGAATAATATTTTCCTAATTGATCTGGATAAAAGACGCCTTTTTTTTTTAAGTGAAGAACATTTGATTCTTACAGTCAACGTCACTCAAAATCAGGACTTTTACCAACATATCAAACAACCAATCTGGCGAGAAGTCATTGCTTATCATTCCATCCTAGCTCACCATTTCATGAAATAAAATGCACACATCTACCAATCGTGCCCAGCAATAATACAAGCAGGGAGAAACCTAAGGAAACATAATGTTTACAATTGCAAAGAATCCAAAGATATTTGTTTCATAGTGCTATTTAGATGTGATTTGAATGAATGGGTGTCAGCTCATGAATAGCTGCATGAGATCGAAGTAAACTATAGTGCACAAAGGCGAAATGACGGCTTTTTCTAGTCAATTGTGTTTTTTTTTACATCCATATTTTTCCTGCTTGTATTATAAGTATGTTGGACAAGCATTTGTATATTTGTGCAATTTTATTTGGTGAAAAACCACTGACTGTGGATGGTGTGATAAACAGTGACTTCAGAGGGGGGTGAGTGTATGAGTGCACATGTGCCCAGGTGGCCACCCCTGTCCATCACACTGAAAAATGTGTTGCGGTGCCCCCCTTTATTTCCAGCAATAAACATTTCTCCCGAAAAAAAATACATCTTAACATTTATAATGTAATGACATTCTTCAATTGAGTTTTACTGTGAATGTGCCATTATTCCGATACTCACCAAGTAGTTTCTTGGATTTGGATTTTCTTGGATTCTAATTTTAGATGTTGATGTTTGGACAAGAGGGAGCATATCTTGTTGGTAAGTTATTAAACGAATGGAAAAAAAAATTGGCATCACGCACACTGATTTTGACTGACAGGTCATGGATTAAAATAAATAAATAGAGGTGTGCTCCATTCCACGTGCATGCGTCAATGCGTGTTACGCTAGCCCACAGGTAGCACATGCTCACCACATAATTATAGTCATTACACGGCAGGCTGTGGATCCGCTTAATATGATAGTAGACACTAGAAAAATATCTGGATCGTTGACAGCCTTGTGGCACTGTAGCAGTGTGACAGTCAAGCGCATTGTTTATGCTGCAATTACCAAGCCCCAATTCAATCAGTCAGACCAATACACGTTTTTATTGCAATTATGCAAAAGACCTTACCAGCTCGCTGTGTGGCGAGACGTGGTGTGCGCTCGCTTGTATTTATTACTGTATTTGTAAAATTAAGTCTTAAGAAGTCCCTGTCACTCAGCCCCTTTTGGCATCCTATATCACAAGCAAACGCCGCAACCTCTCGAAAACAGCTCTTTAATATATAATTGAGGCAACAATAAGGTAAACGGCCTAATCAAATGAAGTAGTCATTGCCAAGCTGTAATTAAACAGTTTGATCCAACTGATTACCAACGTCTTGATAGAGAAGGGGAATTGGTGATGTGGGGGCTGGTGGGGGGTGTTATGAAAATATTAATACCGCCCATAGCTCTAATTGCGAGGCATTTTGCACTTGTGATTGGCTTGTATCAAAGCTATCATCACATTGACCACAATAAGGCAGGAAAGAACATGAGTATGGCAAGATTAAGCCCCACTCCACTTTGTGATGCTCCAGTACACATTCTAATGTTAACAGTGGGGCCCTGCAGTCTGACTGAGCTAATGGGGTGCCATCCTATCAGGCCATGCGCCCAACCAGAACATTCAGATGGATTGTCCACATCAAACCTTTTGGAAAATTAGCCCACACATATTACGCTGTGGCATTTTACTAAGCCTGTCTAAATACGGCGATATGCTTAGTAGCCAGTGAGGGCTGAGTGAACCCAACCGGGCTCGGTTTGGAGTCGCTCGACTCAAACCGAAATGATTGAAATGCTGTCGCAATCACAAACTAAATGCACGCATTTTTTTCAAACGCGAAAATCATTATCTGAGGAATGAATTGATGTTTTAAAAGCGAAATTCAAGTGTTTTGCAAGGCGAGACAATAACTCGCCGTCCTCACTACAAGCAACTGAACCCACTCATCCTTGCCATTCAAATGTCACAACAGACAAATGTGGTTGAATTCTATCATAATACTTGCAATCTAACACCTGACTGGACTTCAAACTTTATTTATTGAACCAAAGGTAATTTGAGTGTGAACCGATTTGCCGCAGCGGTGTCATGAGCAGCAAATGATGGGCAGTGCAATGAGTGCCAGTTGTCATTGGGCACATTTGATGAGAAAACTGACCTGCAGGTAATGAGCTTCACAGAGATTACACTTGCGCTCGGCTCGCTTCGTTTTTCTTTTTTTGAAGTCCAGCCACATTAGAACTAGGTTTAGTTCCACTTGCTCATATCGATATAGGATAAAATATAATTAACCCCCATTAATATGTTTCCATTTTGTTTGTATGACCATCCCATTTATGTGAAGGACTTGGACATTCGTTTACATTCATCCTATGGAACAATTTGAATCATTTGAACCCTCATCAATAATTTAGATCAACAAACATTGTGCAGTGTTGTCCCATTTTGAAGTTCAATGAATAAAAAATGTGACCGCCATGATAGATTGGGTTTTACACTGATGAATCTCATAAAATTCTCAGAATCCAATCGTCTGCGGCGTGTTCAGGTCACCTTTTTAGTAACAATTCAGCACGTTTTAAATCTTTGAGACGAATGAAAAATCAACACGTCTCCACAATTTTGCTCAAGTAATTAATTAGAAAAAAAGAGGACCTGCTCTGTGGGAAAAGTGGCCTTTGAATTCCAAGTGACTTGCGCTTGACTTTATCTCACACTCTTGGTTTTAAGCGTGTGGCCATAGAATGCAAATCCATCAGAACACATCCATGAGAATATATTTGTGACAGTTTGGTATGTTGTGTAAATGACACAGTGAAAGCTTTTAAAACCGAATAGTATTTTGATGTCCATTGACGATATATGTATTTTAGTTTACTGAAGTAGCAGTCACAAAGCGGCATGATTGTTGGCAATTTTCGGCATGTTTTCGCTGAAAAAAACTCAAGCAGCTTCTCAGCGTGATTGGGGTGTAATGTCTTTAAGTGACGCCTTCACATTGAAGCCAAGCTCTACATACGTCTCGTCATATTTCCTCCCTGAGAATGCTCCCTGCGCAAACTCTGCCAATGAGAGCGCCACTGCCCCCTAACGTAGTGGAGGTGCAACTGCAAGTTATTTTAGGACAGTAAAAAAAAAAATAAAAAAGCATGTTCCCCGACATCAAACGCGCACCCCCTGACGGAGCCTCGTGCCCCCCCAGGGGGGCACGCCCCACTATTTGAAAAAACACTGGGCTACACCAACAAGTGTGCCCACGTGTGTAATCGCTGCCAAAAACAAAGTGCTACATTTTTGCAAAGACTGTACAAGTGATTACGATCGCATCTCTCCTATCATCGTTCCTCTCGCGTTGCGAAGACGTTAAGTGAAGTAAAATGACACGAAGCTCATGATGTCATCAAAGCGTCACGTTGACATTGATTGATAGACCCAGTTGGATTTGCACGCATCAGTCAGACTGTTCACTATGTTGCATGACATTACTTTGGAAAGCGCAACTTTCCCCCGTCTGTGTTTTCGTCTCCATGTACAGTATACTTGTGGGCAGCTCCTTTTCACAGCTGCCAGTGCTTGCAGATCAGCAGAGGATCACAGAAACCGAGTTTTTACATTATACAAGGCTTGCGCAAGCTCAGGATTTCCTCGCCCCTTGTTGTACAGCCTGGTTTGTGGAATAGCAGATCAAAGCTTCGCTCAGCGCGCCTCACATAACATCATTTACACATCTGTGAAATCTACAATCACGGAGAAGACTATGGAAGCTCTCCCGCATTCATGAATGGAGAACTTTGACCAGGTACAAAGGTCAGGCGCGCAACGGAAACGGTCCTGCTTTTACCGAGCGGATGATTTGAGCTTTGACAACCGCTCATTAATTCTATTTCTACTTTGCGTATTGCTGATTTGCTTTCTTCTTTTCACCCGAGGAAGCTATTCATTAGTCGATCCAGGTTTGATGAATCTATTATTCAATGCTAAATTGTCAACGGTGAGTCCACAACTCATGAAATATGTATCCCCTTGGAAAATGTTCATTTCGCCAGCTGTTTCATATCGTCACAACGAAGCCAAAGTCTCCGTCTATGGCTGCTAGTAACTGTCAATCAAGGACAAACACTTGTTGATGTTTTTGCCCTCGTTGATTATTGTGTTGATTTTGTGAAAATGAAAGCTTGTGGTGCGCTGTGTGAAGCATTTTACCCCCAGGGTGTATTTTGGTTCCAGGGATAACTTTTCTAATTTCACACTACATTTTTGACTGATAAGAATGTGAAAAAGAAAGAAAGAAGCTAATTAAATACGCAACCGGTGTAGGATGCTGGAATTAAGTGAACGCATTTTTTGACGTAATGGTGAGGCCAGGACATCTATTAAAGCTGTTTGCGAGATCATCAACGCTAATTTGGTTGAAACTATAGACTGCCCTCATGGCGTCTGTGGAGAAAAAAAAAGCAGGGAAAGGAGTGTTTTTGTTTTTTGCTGAGCTGAAGTAGCTCGACTCAAAAGATGAATGACTGTGTTCTCTAGGAACTCTGAGCTTGATTTAATTGAGTTGAATTAAACCTAAGCCAGGTAGAAATGGAGACAGAGAGAAAATCTATGCTGTTGATCTATAAAAGCCTTGAGGACTTCGATTTGGATTACGTAGATTATTTTGCTGTCTGGTCACAGTCACACATCAGTCTTATCCCCTTTGTTGTTTAGGTTGCGAGCTGATGACAGATGACCGCAACTGTTATGTGATGTTGCTTCCTCAAAATTGGTACAAATATTATTCGGTTATCATAATTCGGTTGAACTCGTGGCTCAACGAAGATGGGGCACCACCAGCACAACCGAGTAAATGAAATAACGTATTGATTGGCGATTTAGAAGAGCAGGTGCAAGACAAAAACATGTTGACGGTGTTCAAAATCCTGTGGAGGCATTCAGAAGATTCTGTTTGGTAAGTATAGATATTGCTAGCTTATTTCGTAACCGAAACGCAGTGAAGACCGTCAACATCTAGTGGACACAATTTGTGATGTTGCAACGAACTGGACATTGCTGCATAATTGAAGAAAAGATGAATTGGAAAACCGCTCAGGGAGGTTTCCAAACGCTGACAGCTCGACTGAAGGGGCTGCAGCAATTTCTGGCAAGTATTGGCTGATTATTACATGTGACAACAATCTTCCTTCTGGGCCATGGTGGCAAGACGGAAGCCTTATCTTGCAAAGAAAACAAACACTTGAAAAAGGACATATGCAGTTGCATATAAGCTTATATCTTATATTTTATATGGCGTTCTGTACTATGCACAGTTCATTTTTAAATTATTTCGTGCATGCAAATAGTTTGTTTTTCTACTTTCTTCCCTCCAAATTTGGCGGCTGTGAATTGTGAATTTCTCCATTGTGAGACAAATAAAGGTTTTCTTATCTTATCTTACCTTATCTCATCTTCAATCTCCCAAAATGCACGTGGGAACAACAAAATAGATGAAGATGATCAGTCAATGATCCACAAAGGGAAATTTCAGCTCATAGGCTACAGCTAAGTGTTTACAAGTTCAGAATAAAAAATACATGTATATGAACGGTTGCATATGCCGTTTTTTTGTTTTGTTTTGTTTTTTTAGGGTGAAGTAGCACGTGATCTTATTTTTCTTGATTTATTTAATTTTTGGGGGGAGTTTAACCGAACATAAAAACAGAGCAGCATATTGGGGTGGAAAAAAAACAAAAACAAAAACTGGCACCGAGTCTGTGAGTTGTGGCCCACACTGCTGTTGTACAGTCTGGTGGCGCCGAGCACAAAGGAGTGCCTGAAGCAAGTGAAAATGTGTTTTATTCTGATGAAGCAACTTTTTGGCCATGATTCCAAAAGGTATGTTTCACGCAAATACAACACTGCTCATTACCGAAAAAAGACCGTACCCACGTGAAATATGGCGGTTGCAGCATAAGGCTTTAGGGCTGTTTTTTGTCAGCTGCAATTTGGGCCTTATATACGGTGATGGGAATTATGAACAGTTCCAAATCCCTTTACTAGTCTGTGTTTGCACATATCCTTTAAAATCCCACCAGGAGCAGCAAATTGTCAGGAAAAGCCTCGTATGGGTCCAATAATTGAACATTATAATATTGCGTAGGCAACTGCACTTGTGGTGCATTTTTTTTTTGTTTTGTTTTAAATGGTCTATGAGCAGTTCATTTTTAAGAGTAATGCTGTCGGATGAGTTTGGTATTGTAGTATTGTGTTTTGAGGTGGGGGCGGGGGACTCAATTACTTCCGATATCATACATCAACAATAAATCAATTAAAAACTTTTTTTCAGTGTAGCTATAAATTACAACGCATGAAAAAATTCATGTTGCGCAAAGTTTTAAAAGTCAAACTTGAAAACCAAAAATGAGAATATCTCAAGTACGATATACTCGGGGGGGAGGAAGGAAATTTCTTTTTGAAATCAGGGTCAAAAATACGTTTAGGGCCATAAAAATATATGCATTAAAATTTGCTGTTGACTAGTCAAATAAAAAAAAAGGGGGAGGGGGAATCAGCTGTTTATACATTTCTGCCTGCTGACGTAGATGAAGCTACGCTGCCAACATCGCCATAAAAAGCACGCCTGAGTAAAGGGGCTTATCTCAAATGCGTTGGTCTTTCTGTGCTCTGGTACATTCTGCCGTATGTACACAGAGGCAGGGGCACGATCTCGCCTTGTCTTTGGTTGTCTGTATTTGTCTTGCTGTCTTTATTGTGCTCCCCACTGTGTTCTTTCTTTCTGTCTCCTCTCTATTTCATCGCCGTTTCAGCCCTTTGCTCTGCTATTACCTCACTTTTCTATTATATTCCCATAACAGGCCTGTCATGTCCTAAGAAATCACCTCTTGTTCTTGACTATTGCAAGATGACACATCGAAATGTTTCGAATGCTATGATTAGCCAACATTGTTCAAGGGTTCCCAGAACAAAGCGGCTTGGGGGCAAAAGATAAATCCGTGCCGTATATTTATCTGCGACATTACAATCCTTCTTGCTATTGTGACAGTAGAAATGATACAAGTGGGGCGCTAAGGTGGCCTTTTCCTTCCTTATTAATATGACGTTGCACCGTAAGGAAATGGATGGCACTGCTCTGCGAGCTGGGCAACCTCTTGATCAAATGAAATATTATGCAGCTCATGTTAATTTATGTATATGCCAATGTTTTTTTTTTTGTTTTTGTTTTTTGCTTTGGAGTTGAAACACATTCTGTGTAAATAAGTAAAAAAAGAAAACATAAGCTCGGTTCAGTTGATATGTCGTGCGACTTTGATTGACTTTGGCTGAACACCACAAAATCAACGTAGAATGTGGAAGAGCATGTTTTGTGATGATATAACTTATGTGAGTCCTTAAGATCAGGTCTAAAGGCAATTAACATGTTCATTACGGGTTGCTGAGAATAAGAATTTAGGGCAAAACTGAGACTGGGTGGAGTATATTAGTGACATATATCTTGTGAATTTGTTTCATTTTTTTTTCCTAACCTGAAATGTTTTCCTTGATGAGTTCATATGCATCCATTTATTTCATTCAAATCTAAAAAAAAAAATAAATCTGCATTTATCCCGATGCACCATGTCCAGCTGCTGCAGCACCTGCCACTGAGGTCGAAAAAGCACCTAATGTTGTCTGCCTCTGCACATTTGGTTGAGAAACACCCTTCACCACCCGTTGAAATTTTTAAATGGCTCTTATGGAGTCAGCACATTTTGACACCTTTCATGCTTTGGTTGCGCCTTTTTTTTTCCCTGTGATTGTCGACAAATTCAAGGGATTTGTGAACATAATGGAGTTATATTTGAAAGAGTATGGCTTCAGTTTTTGCTGCACTGATTCAAATCAGTGGATGACAGATTTTAACAGTTCGGCAAACCAAAGCCTCGCTATAAAATAGAGCAGCAGACGTGGTGTGAGAAATTACTCAAAACTGTGTAATTAACATTTCAAACAAGAAAAAGGCAAATGCTGTAAATATTATAAATCTCACCAGACCTCTTGCAGCTTCAAGATTCACTGCTACATTAATAGTCCTCGCAAAATGTCAATTATTTTTATTCCGACCGAGATTGTGAGGAATAATGAATAAAATCAATTTTGACTAAGCTTGTCACGAGCGCAACTGTGTCCGAAGAGTGTGTGAAGTATTGAAGCACTCTTTGAAGTTTAAACAGCAGGAAAATGTTGAGCAAGAATTATGCGGCGATGGCAATTCAACAGCTGCAGCCGGGGTAGACGAATGCCAAGTCATAATGTCTCAAAATCAGCTCTTGCAGCCAACTCAAATTGCGCTTGGAAAAGATGCAGAGGAACATTGCCAACAAACTGTTTATTGCATCTTAGATTTGTTGAAAAGAAAGGAATTGCAATTAGAATCGATGCGCAGAACATTAATCACAGTCAAGATTGATAAGATCTAAATGGCATCCAGTTACCGCAAACATCGCGGATAAGTACATCGTGGTCAATGAATCCAAAACGGCTGCAGACGATACCATTTTTTTTACATGATCAAGTGTCTTTAGTGTGCATGCGTGTACGCACACTTGTGCCTTTTATCTGTGCGTTTTCCTGCTTTACGTGTGTGCATGCTCCCAGAGGGGAAACAGGCTGTGTGGGGTGTTATCTGCTTCTGCAGAGGGTGACAGCTAATCACCAGCCCTGACAAACACCGGGGGGGAGGGGGGAGGGAGGAGCGATGACAAACGAGAGCGAGAGGGGGAGATGGCACTGGGCAGGGCGATTGACATTCGAATTCCGCGGCGTAACCGCAGAGTGCCTCGTATCCTGTCATCGCGGCGCCCGTCGAAGTTTGAATCCGGCGGCGGACAACCGCAGAGCCCTCCAACCTGGCCCGCTGACAACTCATAAAAGCCGCCGTCATTGCAAGGGCCTCACCAAGACAGAAAGCCACCAAGAAAACAAGCGATGAGTTGAATGAATCTTGATGTTTGCCAAGTCTGTCAGCACCAGCTTTGATCTCCTACCTGCTGCTCGTAAATTCCTCCGTGTCGCTCAGGAGAACGGCTGGGTAGCTGCTACGGAAGCCACCTTACGTCGTGTTACCTTGTCAGGTGAACACAGAATCTCGACTGATTTTGCCGGTTACCCGACTTAAAGTGCGTGCCTTGCAGATGGGTTGCGTTCCCGTGTGCTGTGTGTTGACACGAGGATCAGAGGGCACCAAGAACATGAGTGTCGCTGTCATAAAATGGAAGCAGGAAGTCAGGAGACAAGGCGAAACAATTTTAGGCGCACTCCTGAGAGTGGGTGTCGTCGTCGCGTGTGAGGGGGGCGGGGCGGAGTCCCCCCCCCCCCTCCCGTGAAAACATGTCCAACCACGGTTATGTGATCAGCGCTAAGAGCTCTGTACAATCATTAAATATTTGGTTAATGGACATTAATGACTGCTCAGTTTGATTAACAATAGCCAGACTGAAATGTCAGTCTTCTCCTGGTGTGCCTTTGGCTTCTGGCCTCCATATGGTTCCTGGGCTCCCTCCCAGAGCCGGTGTGGGTGGCATTACTCGGACCAACTGGCGTCTGTCTGAGTCGCCGTGATGGGTGTCATGCCGAGGGCCTCCACACGGCGCGACCCTCATCTGCTCGCACTGTCACACCTCTCACCACTTTGCTCTCTCTATCTGACCCTGTCAACCGAGGCACGGAGTGACAGATTCAGCGAGAGAGAAATCGCACCGGGAACTGAAAGAGCAGTTGGCAGGATCTTTTCTGATGCAGACGCCGCTGAAATCCTTTCGAAATAAAATCAAAGATAACTGTCAGCTGCGTTTACCGTGCACGCCGCTTGAGTGCATGCAAATAGCACTATCAGTGAACGAGTCAGAGGTCCAATGCAATTCCAGAATTGAAGTTGTCATCCATTCCTTTAAGCTTAAGTGCTAGCCATGTGTTAAACAGTCCCACCATTCTAACGCCATACAAGACAGATCAGATTGCACAATTACTGTTTCACGGTGGGGTTGGAAATAGACATTTTGTCGTCTAATATCTAATCCACAGATGGTTTGTGGCCGTTGGGTATGGGAGGGTGGCGGAGGCGCATCTCATCTACGTTTGAGCGCACGCGCATCTACATCCGTGTTCTCGCTTGGTGTTGGGCGCTAATGGCTGTTGGCATTTGGCTGCTATCACTAGATTGTTAATTGTAGATTGGGCGAGATGCACAGCATCCCTTCTACCTCTGAAACAGATGCGAGCTTGATCCGCGAACCCCGCTCACAAGTCTCTCCTCCATTTGTTGTAAAAGTTGGTTTAGCTTGTTGCGGAATTTACGAATGCAAATACAATTCAGCGCCACACATGGAATGATACAGAAATGCGGTCACGACATCCTCTACGTATGCAACCTATGCAACGTTTGGGGTTGTCCTAGTTGCTCAAACGTTGAGATTGCATCGATGCAACCTATGTAAATCACTTTAATGATGGTGCATCAAATGTGGGGAAAATTGTTGTTGAATTCATTCCATCCAATCAACAGAGTTAATTAGCCATTAATATGGTCGCAAAGGCTGAATCGAGGCAATTTAACGTTTCTTGTTCATCCGGTTTTAATTTAACGTTTTGCAGACGACAATGAGCTGGGTGGCCGAAAACCTACACAGAACCGTGAATACGCCAACCCGTCATCAGTGGCGGTTGGATCCAGTCTCTTTCTCAATCCGACAACAAGAACATTTCAAATCACAATTACTTTTAAAATGAAAAGCCAAGAACTGAAAGGGTCAACTTAATGTTCGAGAAATGCTAATCGGCTAACTGACTTCTGTCTCGGACGCCCTTGAGCAAGAGGTGCAGCGCTGCACGCCTCTTCGCTCTGACATATCTCCCTTCAGGCCTGCCTTCGTATTCTCTGGGTAGCGTGCAAAACAAGTGGCACTATAAACAGAAGAGTGTCCACTAAATTTCCCCTTAAGGAAATTAAAATCAGTAGACATGAATAAAGTAAATAGGTAACGGGGGGGGGGGGGGGGGG
>CAAKHF010017535.1:5372-16832 GCA_901007745.1 Hippocampus kuda | reverse complement strand
GGGGGGGGGGGGGGGGGGGGATGTGATGTACCGTGTGCACCGCGTCTACAAATGAAACAGCCCTTTGATGTATTGGGGATTCATTTTTTTTCCAATCGTAACTGAAGGCAAGATGTGACAGCCATATTTTGTGGCGCAGCAACGGTGAAAGCGAAGTTGGGCGGTATACAATATCCTTTTAAATGTCCCCCCGTAATGAATTTTTCTTTGTGACGTGTTCCGCATAGAAAAAGAAGAAAGGAAGAAATACAATTAGAAAGATTTCCATATATTCAAAGCCAACCTTTAACAAATCTCTACAAACTCCGAGACATTGAGCTGAAATATTCCTCTTGCACTCTCTAATGTCAGGTCCTTTGTCTATTCAGTTAATTGTAGAAGAGATGTCCTGATGGAATTGCTCTGTGACCTTTTAGTATTTTTATTTCCTCAGCCCGTATATTTGCTAAGTGATGGTATTCTGGCTGATTAGCGCACCATCGCCCTCCCGACACACACATGGATACACACACTATTACCAAACACAATGTATTCACTCCCAGAACCCTACTCCCATTGTTCTGCTTTATAACACTGGGAAAGGAGCATCAGTCAAGTATATTAGCTGGATCCTATTACTGTCACCAGATTGCCTCTCTGAGCCATCTTAAAGAGCCCCCCAGACAAAACTTCCTGTCATGTTAATCCAAGCTTTAATAAATAGAGGGATGTGTAACCATATTCAAATCGGGCCTCCCGTATTTGTGCTGACAAAGAGAGACACGCTATCACCAAATAACAGATGAAAGTGTTTTTGCATGAAGAGATCAAAAGTTTTCCATCAGCGCTCGTTCTATTCAAATCTTAGGAGAAGGGACAAATTATTGAAACGTCCTTCAAGCTTTTTGAGCCCAAACAACAATGGAAGGGAAGCGCGCGGTATTAGCAATGGTGGCCGTTGCGTGGAAAATACGTTCCATTTTTCTTCAGCTTGCAGATCGCTTGATCCCCTGGTGTTCACCTGTTGATATCTTAAGTAGATGATATACTCCAAGAACAGAGCCGCCAGTGAGTGGCTGCCATTGATTCATGAATACCGCGCGAAAAATCACTCTTGGCTCTCGATGGTGGTTCAAAGCCAGTGGCAAACGGCACAATAGAAGCACATCACGTTTCTGTTCCTGAGTACTCTCGGCGCATACAGAGGCAGACGAAACCCACTGTCTCGATTCAAGGCCACGTTTAGATTCGCAACTTTCAAAGAAAGAGCAACGCACACACTGAATTGCATGCGCTCTTCCAGACTCGTTTTAACTTCCAGCTAATTGTTCCTTTCCGCTGAAGAAAAAAAAAAAAGTCAAGGTTTTTCCACAATGAGCTGTCACCGTTGTGCTTTTACGAAATATCATGCCTATGCATATGTAGACAGACATAGACAAACAACCATACGTGCTCAAATTCACACCGAAGAAAAATTTTGAGTTCAGTGAACCTAACCTGCATATTTTGGGAATACGGGAAGAAGTTGGAGAACCTCGAGTGAAACCTGCGCATCAGAGCACTTTTGATGTAAGACCAAAAAGCGAGAAGAATTATCAAAAGTGGCAGCTTTAAGTGTCCACTTTTTTAATCTCACTTAATTGTTTATTAAATAATAGATTCTCCAACACCGTGTTGGTTATTTGGAGTGTTAGCCTTTGTGTCCTCTGCAACCTTCTGTTTCACCTCATTTCACTATCTCTACCAGCACGTCCTTCAGGGATCCGTTGCTTCCAACGGATCGTATTTTTGCACTGTGCCCCTCAACCCCTTGTTTCTTTTGACCTTTTTTTTTTCTTTTTTTGCATGTCCACCTGTAGCCATTTCTGAAGATAAGATAAGAAAACCTTTATTTAACGCTAACAAAACGAGAGAAAAAGGTGCATCATTTTGTAAAATCTATTGTGTATTCTCAGTGCATGTACGTGTGAGGAAAAAAAAAATCAGATTGGCTTTGCAGGGAGGAAGAAAATCATTTTAAATAGGTCCTCGGTGTTAAACTGTTTGCTCTGGGGGTTTAAGGATTGCTCACCTCTCCAAATACTATTTTCGCTTGAAAGCAAAATATTTCCCTGGCTGAGCTTTCACACGGGAGAATGAGGGAAAGCCCGGGCACTGTAGTTTCATGGAGGTGGCTTGCAGGCATACTCTATTCTGACAGAAAGAGGAGGCACTCTGCACGAGAGTGGCAGCGAGGAAAAGGGGCCCTATTAATAAAATGACTCCATAATGGGTAGTTCCTGCAGCTTGGCAAAGGAAGACAAGAAGATTGATGGACAAGGCCAAGGCCAACATCCTCAAACATACGGAGTTCAAGTATGAGGATATGACTGTGGAAGGCCAAACGGGGGACGGAGCACCACACCAGGCTGGCTTCCCATTTATTCAGGAAGGCATGACCTTCAAAGTGGTGTCTAGATTGCCATTAAAGGGTCAGAGGGAGTTTTAAATGAGTGTGCTTCACATATGAGCCAAATCACAAAGTGGATACTGGACAAGACTGTATTTCATTGCACATCGTAGAGGTTCGGACATGCATTTTCCTATTAACTCATTCACTCCCAAAGACGTTTTTAAACGTCTTTTCAGACTTGGTCCAGAATTGGCTGATACTGAATGAGTTCAGTTACCCATTATGAAAACTCCTTTGGCAATAAACACGATACATCACAGTAAGAAAATATAAACATGATTCCCTGGAGGATAACGAAAGATTTTGAATACGTAATTGGGAGTACTTCGGCGTTCGAGTACCCATAAAATTACATTTTCCAAAAAAAATGGAACTGATTTCTATTTTTTCAACTGCTTTTGACTTTTCTGAAGGGTGTCTCCTCATGAAATAATATTTTAGCAAAACAATGTTACGGCCTCCCCTGAAAAATGTAGAAAGCTCCGAAAGGCATTTTCCTTTCATAACATTTCTTTTATAGCAGTACATTGCTGAATGTGCCCTCTGCATGACTGCCTTTTTAATTGTGCCGTTCGCTGGTCTGTGAGCCGCACAGAGCTTCTGTGCTCCGATCTGCCGAAGCTCTCCGCGAGAACATCACTTTGCATCACCATAGCGACCTCCTTGGATGCAGAGCAGGGGACCTCATAAATATGTAACTGTGACACATTTGAGAAATTGTCTTCCTCAAGTGTTTCTTTCAAGTCATTTTGTTAATGTCAACATGAAGGAAACTTGTTTGAATAAGTGTTGACATTCAGCCCACGCTGTATATAATTAATAATTACACCGATTTTTATCGTCAGATAACTGCTTGAAAATATACAGTATATATTTTTTTGATAGCTCTCATTTAGCAGTAACAAATATCCAGATACCTGTATTCTTTACTGACCCAGGTAAAAAGATTTTTAATGAAGGGTCCACATCTAAATCATATAAAGTGTTTTCAAACACAACGCAAGCTCGTGCTTCGACTGAAGCAGAGATGATAGTCTTATCTTTTCATCTTCATTGGGGCATTTTGGGGAAAACCCCCATAAATCTGCTTCAAACTCTTAGTTCAAGACACGTTCAAGAAACTATCGAATCAAATCAAAACGGTGTCAAAGAGCTACCGAGACTGCCAAGTGGTTCACCGAGATGGAACGAGCCAAGCAGCAATGAGACGGGTGGGAGGAGTCAGCTGCAATGCTCATGCTGGTGGCCTCGCAAATAGATTGGGAGTTGGAAATATCAGTTTCCATATCGGATAACAAGACAGCTTGTCAGATCACTGCTAATAGTGCCCCTGTAAGAAAGTCATGACAATTTTAGATTTACAAAAAGAGAAGGCTCATCTCCAGTGTCAACATCCTCCAGCCGAATAAATGCATTTGATGCCGAGAAGGAACCGATCAGCATTGGGATCTTCTCATTCCTCAACTATTGTACATTTCTCTGTAGCCTGAATTCTTTGTTGCATGACCAAAAGCCACCCATAGGCTAACAATTAACACCCCCCACCCCCCATGAGCTGAAAGGAAGCAAAAATTTTGCCCTCCACTCTTTGTTAAACCACCACTTGTAAAAGCACTCAAGCGTGGATGCAGCTCTGTGCGCAATTCAACCTCCTCTGACAATGATATAGACTCCCCTCTACAAAAGAACAATCGAAAGGGTTGTTACAAATTTGTCCATTGTCACTGGGCTGCTATCATTTCTCTCTTAATTGTCATCACTGAAATAGAATATGAGATTATCTACTCTGCAAAGGGAGTGTTGATGAAGGGCCAGTGCCAGCTGAGCTTTCTCCTTGACCATGACCCTTATTTGTCATAATGGTAATGATCCTAATGATGTGATACTTCATTGAGCGCTATAGGGAGTTTTTTTTTTTAATCTCCTGCCCCCATCCCTTTTTTATAAAGCTATGGTGCAGCTAAATCCGAAAAGAATCTGTGGAATCACTCTCCTGCCCGGTGACTCCCAAAGAAGATGGATGCTTGACAGCGAGGAGGTTTAAAAGTGTTCCTTCCAATTCATTGGCAACATGCTATTATATTGGATGAGCGGAAAAGAATCGTTTTATTTTTTTGTTTTGTTTTTTGTTTACATATCGGTTTTCATTTACATCTGAAAGATATTGCCCCTTTGCAATATGTTGAAATCGGGAATATTTTGAAATCAAATCAAAATGCCAAAAAAATGAATGACACTAGATAGCTATAAGATGTGTATCAATTGTCTCTGCCCGGGTCCAGAACCAGAACTTGCCGTGCCCAAAACTAGCAGCACAACGCTTTGCGAATTGGCAGCTCAAAATGTCAACACAACAGTCCCAGGTCAATGTACGTGGCGATGACCTGACGTTATTTCGCATCAGATCTCATCCACATCAGTGCCACCCCCAAATTGCAGAAAACCTCCTCTGCTCGCTTTCCTGCCATGAGTTGAATGTAAATGCGCGTTTGACACCGACCTAAATCGCTGTCATAATTCATTTCCAGAGCTCTTAAATCTCCCCCTGTCATCTGGCAGGTCTGCTGTTTTCCCAATCCAAACATAGCACATTAGCCCTTATTGATGCCTTTGTCCTTTGATACATGATTCATCACTCGCAGAACTTTTCCTTTTTCCAAATCATCACGTATTTGTCTTGTTGTGGATTTATTTTACAAAGTGCAAAAAGAAAGAAAAGATAAAAAGCACATTTTTATCTGTTGTACATATCTCATATCCGTGAATGAATGCAAAATAGATCTAAAATGCAAGCGTAGCCTGTCAGCTTTGATATTTCTTGCAAGGAAGGTGAGTCGAGAACGACCATCACCAAACCGACCAGTTTCTCAAGTGAACAAAATCAAATTGCTGGGACATCGGTGTAAGCAAACAATTGATTCACAGACACATAAACAGAAGTGTACGACACAGATGGGAATAGAACACATTAAGGCAAGCAAAAGACCAAATTCCCGAGGTAAGGAATTGGCGAAACAGCAGGGACCATTCATGGCAGCAAAAAATGCCTTTGAAAACAGAAAATCGGCTGATTTCAGTGATATGGACATTGGAAGTGAATTGTGGGACAATCGAAAGAACAAGAAGTGGTCACAACTCCTTATTTCAAAATGATAACTACCCTTCCGGAATACGTA
Source organism: Hippocampus kuda (assembly GCA_901007745.1). Classification (NCBI taxonomy): domain Eukaryota; kingdom Metazoa; phylum Chordata; class Actinopteri; order Syngnathiformes; family Syngnathidae; genus Hippocampus; species Hippocampus kuda. Next base: position 11,225 of record CAAKHF010017535.1, on the reverse strand, counting down.
CGTCCATTATTCGATCCTTCCGCTCCTGTGCTCTTTTGCTCCACTTCTTGCCACTTGTGTATTATGGAAGGTCAGCACCGCTTGGCGACAGCAAAAGAATATCGATTTGTCGGGTTTTCTCCCTAGTGCGTTGAAATTTACATGAAGCTTCAAGAAGCCAAAATCAGTCGATGTCTCGTGTCATCCCGTCACCTCTCGGCCTTGTTTGGATGTGCTTATTTGCTGCAGGTTTGGTTAAAGAGCTGCCTGGCCTCCTTAAGTGGTAATGGATGGTTCCAGTGCATATCCCAGCGCTGAATAGACTTTTGCTCTTTTCTCCGTTGTCACAAAAGGCCAGCCACTTCGCTGGAGTTCCCTTTCCCCTTTTACATAGTGATAAGACAGTCATTATCCTTTGAACCTTTCCTTTCACCAAGCCAGGAGAAAAAGGAAAGAGTGAAAGCCAAGGAGGAGGAGGACAGAGAAAGATTTCTTCCCTGAGGTGAGCCTGGCCTCACCTCAATGTGGCGGGCTTTTTTGTGAGCAGTGAAGAGGTCCTTAACCTTCTATCAGATGGAGGCACACAGTTGTGTTCTGCTTGAATAACTACATTGAAAAGCCCTCAAGCACTGGAGATGGTTCTATAGAGTCTGCTGGTGCCGGAGAGAGCGAACGGGAGAGCCCGACTGAGGGTGACAGAGAGCGAGAGAGAGCGAAACTTGAGTTTGACCCTTACATGATGTTCACGTTCTCTGGTAAAATGCCCATCAGTGCTTCACTATGAATCAATGTTTCCTGTATGACCGGATAGTTCTCCTCGAATCATGTCACAGCATCATACATTTATATAATACACTTCCTCGAACAAATCTCACTTCAGCTTTCCGCCCGAAGCTCTCGACGGTTTCAATAGTATCCGTAGCGGCAGAAATAGTGGAATGCTGACTTCTATCAGGGCCGCCCGGTTGTTGATAGTGTGAGATGGTTACATAATTCAAGGAGCCGGTCACCATTTCACCGCAATGATGTTGTAAATTCATGTGGATTTACACGATATTAAGTCAGAGTTGATTAACCGGCTCTTCCATCTGTCGCTCTCACAATTTATGCTATCGTGTCGTATCTAGTGTTGAGAAGTTAAAAATATGCACCTCTTATGTCGTTACGATTAAAATTATGGCAGTGCACTCACTGGCTTGGTACTTCTAAATATGTTTTCCTTCAACGCAAAATTGTCTTTTTTTTTTCTTCATTGTCCTTTTGTACAAAGTCACTGAAGTCCCAAACGCCCCAAAGACAAACTGCAGTTATCACACATTCTCTCACTGTAATGTGATTTTTCAGGAGATAACACGAGGCAAAAGTATGGACAGATAATATTATATATGTCTCTCGATAAAGATGTTGCTGCTGGCATTATTGCTTTGTACTCACATTTGATGTTGTCCCATCGTATAATAATTAGGTAGCACAACTTCTCACAGGTAACAAAATTATGTGTCTCTTGTGTTCTGCTTATTTTAGGTGATGAACTGGTCAACTTTTACCTCTGGCATGTCTTACTGCATTTTAATGTAGACACTATATACACATTTGCGGCTAAGTTTTCTTTTTAATTAAAAAGACAAAAAGCCAAAGGTGATGCGACATTCATATCAAAACCTGCAAACTCAAAAACTAATAAAAATCAAAGAACAATGTTGCTTCTCACTGTGTGTGACACATCTCCAAGAGACAATTAAACGCAATCTCAACAGCGATGAACGCTTTTCCAGCGAAAAGTGTCCAGAATTGCGTATAAACATATCAGATTGCCGTTTTATCGCTTGTCCAGTGCGCAATCCGTTTGGTGGGTTTTCCACTTCAAAACAGTACCGCAAAACACGTTCGACTGCATCACTTACTGTGACACAATGTGACAGGGCCTCCCATATTAAAACTCATTCACTCCCAAAGACGTTTTTAAACGTCTTTTCAGACTTGGTGCAGAATTGGCTGGTACTGAATGAGTTCAGTTCTGACAAGCTTCTGGCCACAATATAGTGAAAAATCTTTTGAGAGCTGCATGAAAATGAGTTAAATTGATGACCATCGAGTATAGTACTGCAGTATTCAAAGTTAAACTGAGTAACATGTCAGCATGTGGCAGGATGGTCCAAAAGCTCATTGAAATCTTTTCTGTCCCTGTCTGCTATGACCAAATGTGAATACGGGCAATGATGTGATTGTAGATGTTTATATTCTGGTATAAATTGTGTGTTAGCCCCCTTCTCCAAATGAGCATTATCTTCCCATTTTATTTGCATAGGTGTACGGGTAACCAAAAACCAAAAAAAAAATCCCAGAGAGCTGCATTTGGTTAGTGAGCTGTGCATAAAATCACAGGGTTCCCCACACCGTGCCAGCATCTTGCTTGGCAACGTCAACATCTGTGCCAAATGTGCAGCCAGAGTGTGGCAAGAGCAGTGTGCCAGTGCGAGTCTGCCTGGTTGCCAGGGACTACTTTTTTTTTTTTTTTATCCAATCAGACAGTTCTGCTTGACTGAGACCCCTATTCTTGTCTGGTCCCATCTTCTCCCAAAGCTTTTCCACCCTCCCATGAAAAACACAGACACAGGCCTGTGCGCACGCATTTCCCCCGCACGGCATAAAGCCTTGGAGGTACATCGTTACACTTACCTAGAAACCATAACCAGGAAGCGAGCGGTGCAGTGTTCCCACTTTTTTTCCCCTCCCCTGTCTGCCACTGTTCCCTAGCTCTCTGTCCTTTTTATATTCCCCCCGAAGACAAAATTACGGAGTGAATGAGCATGCCTCACTCTGTTTTTAAAGCAGTTCTTCAAAGATATAAAAATCACAGGTTGTCCGTGGATAGGAGATGCGTGAGGGAAAAATGCAGCCTGACTATCTGTGTGTGGCTTTATTGGACATGATGAGGGATGATATTATGGTGGATGCTCCTGCTGCCGCGCTTGTGAGATGAGCGCGGCTGGCCATTTGTCTCACTTTCGCTTAGCGTAATGCATTTATCCGTCTCCTTCCCCAAGAATGGACATTGGTGTTCATCAAACAAATTGTCCAAACAGTTCTCCATTTTCCTCAGCGCTTGTCATTATTGTCATTTTCTGCCACTTTTCACTCACACGTCTGTGCCGCGGAATCAGAAGGGGGAAACGATATCTGGATGGCAATGCCGCGTGGCGATTTTTCATGTTATCTGACATTAATTAAATGGAATGAATTGATCAGATGATGACACAAAAAAAAAACCCTGACTAAAAAGGCTTCATCCTTCCTCTCTTTCAGGTCGATGACGCCATGCTTATGTTTGATAAGACTACAAACAGACATAGAGGTGAGTGCACAGTTAACCGAAAAAGCAAAACATGTTATGTCCTTTCCTTGTGCGATAACGGAACGGTTCCATTTCACATGATATTGGGTGTCTCATCTGTTGAACAATGAGAGTGTGTCAAACTGATCAATAAGTTGGTACGGTGCTTAGAATGTCTCCGCATTAGCTTGTGTGCGTGTGTGTGTGTGTGTGTGTGTGTGTGTGTGTGTGTGTGTGTGTGTGTGTTCAGGTCATGGTGTTTGCGTGTTTCGGAGATGTGCTTAAAGGCTGTAAGATTGTCAGATGGCGGGTGCTGTGCAGTCAGATAACAGTGTCAGATAACGCCCAGGAGAAGCACCGACTTTATCGCACGCTCATCGGCGCCTTATCTTTCGATGAGCGAAACGTTTCTCTCTCAAATAGAGGACTTTCCAAAGACAGGTTTCCTCTTTTGCGCCGTGAGCCAGCGCCGTGCGTGTAAGCTAAACAGCGCACTCAAAGGCCAGATTTAACCGCCGGTTACCACACATCGGGCTGTCGTTTATCGGGGGAGGCTGCTTCTATTGGCTGTTAAAGGAACTTAAAAGTAACAGCGTGCCTCACTCGGTTGGTCTGTGTGCGCCTCGGTCTCTTTCCGTCCTTCTCCCTGTCTCGATCATTTTGTCTGTGAGTAGTCAACAGGCACCGACAGGTATTTCCACAAGAGAAGGAAGGATGCAGGCTTTTCTGTCACATCAGTCAGTATTCTTGTTAGTTCGTCACTCCCTGCACATTGAACTGGGCCATATTGAAGAAAGTATGAGTCTATTGAGACTCATCCTCCCTGACTTGAAACACACTGCATTTATTTATTAAATACTTGTGCGGTCGAGATCGATGGGGGCAGCAGTAGTAGCTTTGGAATTGGAAGGCAGAGGGTATGAAATTTGGCATGCGCGCAACAAGATTGTGATTCTAACAGTCATAGTAACGTCCAACCGTAATGTGAGATGGTAAACAGGATCTCAATGGAGCCGTTTGCCAAAAAAGACAAAAAGCGGAATCTTCTGTTCTTGATGTTTTGTTCGTTGCTTCTGTGTTGTGACAATACTACTCAAATCATCGGACTGCAGTCTCACTTATTGGGGACCATATCGGCTTGTATAGACTGCAGCTCACCTTGGGACCATTGGCATCCCAACGACATGCACCTCGCTGGTGGAAACGGAAACCTGCCCTCTGTTTAGTACTCCTTGCTGTTTTGAAACGGGGCTGTAAGTGTGCATTACAGCCTCTCCCGCTCCTTTCTCCTCCGTGTCAGGATGCTGTGCAGACAAACCCTTTGAGCCTGGTAAACAGTTTTCAAGTGTTGGAACATGTGAACTATAGTGGAAGTGATCTATGGCTTTGAGGGGATTTTGATCTGTCATGACAGGACCCGGTGTGGGGTCTTTCAGACAAAGGCGTTTTACTCCCTCTTCTCCTTCTGCCCTGTCTGCCGCATAGGCAGCCTTTCCTGAGAGAGTATGGACACTTTGCTCCGGGACTTTGTTAGATGTTTGCCTTTGGGCAACAAAACGCCCTTCAAATGAAGACTTTTTTTGGGGTGGGTGTGTGGGGGAGTGATGACAACAGCCGTATTTATATTGAGTGTGACAATGAGGCAGGCGGCAGGTGCAGTTAGTTTCTTCGCTCACTGGTTCTCTTAATAGCATTTTGACATTTGGTTCCGGTGGGAATTTGAAACAGTAGACATTTACCGCTTTTATCTTGAGACAACAGGTCTCCAAGATGAAACGCATTGAATATTACAGACCCGTAAGAACATTTCAATAATTCATCAGTGCCACTGGTGTGGTTGTGTAATATTAATGACTCAACTGCTCCATGACCACAAAGGAAAGGGCATTAAATATATTATAAGTGAAACCAGTGCCTTGGTCCGCTGACTGCACAGCTAGCTGCCTGCAGTCCAAATCAATTTCCCACCTGTGTAGATTTTTATCCTACAGATTGAGTCATGAAAAAATAATTCCAGGTTTTGCTGTCGTATGTAAATTAAAAAAAAAAAAAAAAAGATCAGCACAAGCTCATTTCTATCCATCGAAATTATTATGCTGATATAAAGCTTCCTGCAATTCGCCAATGCAACTTTTTTTTGGTACATATTTTCTCACAAGTTGCCATTTTATCATAAATTTTAAACTTATAATCTTATGGCTAATGTAATCATACATTATAGCCTAAAAATCAAACAAGCCCCTACAAAGGTTACGGGGAAAAAAGGTCATTGCTTATTTCTATCTAACATTGAGTTTAATGTGATGGAGTCAAGATGGGCAGAAGTTGCGTGATTGACACCTGATTGTGTGATTTCTGTGGGGCTGCGCTGAATTGGAGAAAGGACAAACGTCACACTCCAATAGTAGCAGCATTGTCCTCCAGACGGTCCCCGTGAGGCCAAACGAACGAATACCAGAGACATTCTCTACATTTCCCATTTTAGTTTTTTTTTTGCTCTTTCATTCACTATCTCATGCAGTCTCCCCCCCCCCCCCCCC
>CAAKHF010017534.1:11044-31338 GCA_901007745.1 Hippocampus kuda | reverse complement strand
CTGAGACTCTGCTGGGAGCCGTAGTCGTAGTCGTAGCCGTACGCGGGCTGCTTGTAGGTCGTGTTGCGATGGTACCAGCCTCTCAGGTGCTCGGCCACGACGGCTTTCTGAAAGTTCCTCGAGATCTGGGCTTCGCCGCGGGGAGCCGGGCGGTTCCTGGGCGGCCGAAGCGTGGCGTACGGGTTCTGAGACCTGCCGTCGAGCTCGTCGTTGCCATAGCGACCGTGCGCATCATAGGCACGATAGGCTGCGTGGGCAGGACGCAATGGCGGATTGACGCTGTAGTGTCCCTCCGTCTCATTGTCGTACAGGCAGACGCCATTCGAGTAAGGCTCCGGCTCCATGTGGGTAGGATAGCCCGTGATGTAGAAGGCAGTCGTGGTGGGCCGAGTGCGGGGCCGGTAGGCGTGGCAGTGGGCCTCCGGCTGAGCCAAGTTGGGCATGCTGCCCGTGTTGGCGTATACGTCTTTCCTGTGGCGGCCGCGCACTCGACGTCGCTGGTTGTGGTTCCCGGGAACTGCGTACTCCACGCTGGACTGGCTGGTGTAGGACGAGCCGTCATCGAGTACCTCGGTGCTGTTGCTGCGCCGGGATGGGGACAAGTTGAATGCGGGCAAACGCGCTTCGGGCTCCACGAGAACCTTGGACTGGGACTCCAGACTCCCGCTCCGTTGGCGAAAAAGCTGCGGCGCCTCCTCTGATCTGGACGTGGCCAACGCAGAAATCAAATCCGATCATCATGCATCCATCTTTGACCATATGGGCATTTTTAACCTTGTGCGTTGATTTTTTTTAACGACACATTGGACAAAGGCACCATAATGGAACGGTGGCTTTAAAGTGTAATATCAAAGTCATTTCTGAATCCTTTTTGTTCTTGCGACCACTCAAAATGTTCAGTGGCGTCAGACCTATCCATACATATATAGTTTCTAGTTACTTATTGAGGTTGGTGCCCTCTATGGACATCAAAGCAATAAAAAGCAGTATTGTGCTATGGGTAGAAGTAACTATCATCTGCATAGAAGTAAAAAACAAAAACATTGAATTTGGACTATTCAATATGGACAAGTTAGCGCCTTCAACATGTTAATAGATCATGACATTTTTGTTTGTTCGTCAATAGTCCTATTATGGGATGTTTTGGTCCACAAGGGTAAAGGAATGCAAAAAACTCCGCCCCCGACATACTTGAGCTGGGTACTGCTGTAAGCGTTGCGTGTGAGCAGCGGAGTCGGGGGCATACTGCGGGCATCACGAGGCTGTCTGGAAACCGATTTGTGTGGACTGCTGTGGCTGAACAAGGCATCGTGGTGACTGTGGCGGAGCGCTTCCTGGATTGGACTGTAATTTAACCTGCAACACAGGGAAGGAAGGATTACGTTTCTGTTCTTTTCAGCCCGGCCAACCCAAGAAAAGAGCGCAGCGTCACCTTGAATACGGCATTCAGGTCATCTTACATTGTGACTACCGGTACTTCGAATGAGTTCACATCTGAATGCGTTGCGGCAACTAGAAGCCAACTGTGACGCAATAAAGCTTTCATGATTCACTAGTCCTTTCTCCCCCCCGTATGGTTCTTGTTGGTTACGTCCTCATGGGCATCGACACGTTCTTTTCATTCTATTTTTAAAACGGGTGTATTTGGACTAATAAGGGGGAGATTTTTCAAAAAGGAGGGGGGGGGTTGTGGCAATTGGCAGGAATGCAGACCTGGAGAGGCTTCGCAGGTCTGGACGAGCTCCACACACGCACACGCACAAAAGCAGCAGAAGTCCAAATCTGAATATTGTGTGGACCACAGGTGACACGTACCTGCCGTCTGCCTGCTGGTCGTTCGCCGAAGTTCGTTTCTCATTGCCGCCGCGGATGCCGAGTGTCTCCGCATGGTGGGGCCTCGGGGAGTATTGAAGTGAACTCGAGCGCTGCCTCTGGGAGCTCAGCTCGTCATCTGGGGGGGGTCAAAGAGGCTCGCTTGAACCCGATGCATGCTCCAGAAATTGACATCTGATCAAAAATGGGGCCTACCTTCATCCGGTGTGAAGCTGTCAGACAGAGAGCTGAGCTCTGACAGATTGACGTCGTCTAAAAATGACAAGAGGAAAAACGGTTTTCTCAAACGCCCAAAAGGATCCGCGTTGACAGCCGCTTTTTAAGCAAAAGAAGCATCCAACGCTTGCCCGTCTCACGTTTGCGCGGCATCTGCGGGGTGTTGATGCTACCTGCCAAGATCAGCGAAGCCCTTTGGGTGGGTTTCTTTCCCGTCCTGATCCGATAGGCGTTGACCTCCCCTTCGATCTCCTCCAGTTTTCTCATCGCATCCAGACAGTTGTTTTTCCTCTTTTTCTTCACCGTCTTGCTGAGATCCATCTCCTTGGTTAACTTGATGGCCGCTTCCACGATCTTCTGCTGCAAAGCAAATCTGCTTTCCAGATTCCTCAAATGAGGGTCCTGCGGGTAAAAGCCAAACAGAGACAATTGAAAATGAGCAAAGTCAACAATGCATCCTTGTTAACTCATTCACTCCCAAAGACATTTTTAAACGTCTTTTCAGACTTGGTCCAGAATTGGCTGGTACTGAATGAGTTATAAAAAAAAAAAAAAAAAAAGCGCAACGGCCTTTAGGTCGCACCTCATGATCTGGGAAAAGGTCGTTAAGCTTGAACTCGGTGCCAACACGTCTTCGGACGTGAGGGGTCTTTTCTCCAGTAACCAAGGGATACTCTTTCGGTAATCTGCCTGTCAGTTCCTGCAAACGAGAACACACAAGTCAACTTCCAATTGGGGTGCTTCACAGCGGCGGTCTTCGCCTTTTCTGAAACTGCCGCCGACTGATTCCCGCTAAGGACGAGCGGTTTGCTATGCAGCGGCGCTTCGAACACACCGGCTGGAACGATTGACCTTTCTGAATGAATGACGTTCATCGCGAGTGGAAGACTTGACAGACTAACCGCTTCCCGCAAGCAGATCTTCTTCAGTTCCTCCAGTTTCTGTTTCAGGGCGTCGTGAAGTTTTTTCTCCTTTGTTCTTAACTCGGTAATCTTCTCTTTCTTCTGCTCGTCGGCAACGTCAGAGTCGGCAGAACCTGTCGCAACATGCAGAGGTGGCTCTCACAATTCATTCAAGTGGATGAGCGGCAGAGATGAAAGCTGGGGGTGGGGGGGCTACCGGCCGAGATGAGGCTTCCGCTGCTCGCCATGATGAGCTGGTGTTTGCTTTCGGGACCTGGAAATGTACTCATCCGTTGGGCGCTGATCTCTGTGAGGTCCATGGCGATGTCTCCTGAACCCCTCGCCGTGGTCATATTTGACTACAGGGAGAAAACGGGGAGATTGAAATAGAATGCCGATGCAAAATGAAAAAAGAGAAATGAAGGAGGGATTGAGAGCATTTCTTTTGAAGGAGGCTGTCCGATCGATATGCTGGGTGACTCCGGCGCTCTCTCATCAATCAGGTTCGGCAATCTGCTCCTGTCTCGAACACATGGGCCTTTCTGCGCCTTTCTGCCTTTTTCAAAACGCAATCCAGAGTTCCTACACGGTCGGTCAAAATGTCAAAATGACATCCCCCTTTTTCCAGAATCTTAATTGCCAGACTCCACCGTCGAAGAAAATGAAATCGTATCATTTGTGCTCTGAACTCTTTCCTCAATTCCTCAGCAGCATCCGATTCATGAAAGGGCGTTGCGGCAACTGATCAATCATCAAATCAAGGAATGAGATCATACTTCCAGTTCATGATGAAATCACTCGCGGTAGGTTTAAATGAGCTAAGTTCCGCCCTCATGTGTACTTAGCAGAAAAATCGGACTGCCAGGTTGCGATGTTTGCTCGCCATTAACGAACTGCAAAAAGGTGATGCGCATTTTTTTTTCTCACAAGAACTCCTGGAGAGCCTGACAATGTACACCAATGTCATTTTCTGACGATTCACCAAAAATTCATCCATTTTCCGGAACTGGGAAAAAAAAAAAAGTATAAAGCCAAGTCCATTATTTTCCACATTTTTGTAGCAGCTGCAAAACCTGGTTTGTCGGCAGCAACAGCATGACGTTTCTCCACTGCAAAAGGACATCAGCCCTCACGGTGTGGTGAGTTGGTTCAGCAAACGTGCTCCGGGGGGCACAGCCACAAAAAATGACGGCGTCATTTGGATCCTTTCGTAATTGGGAGACGACGAGTAAAATAACGAGAACCCCCTCGGCCATGCTGTCGGAATCTTTGCTTGGGTGTTTTCAAAGCGCTTTGGTCGATTCGAAGCTTAAGTCAGCGTTTCCTTTCGAGGCTCATTTAACAAGCAGACAATCCTACTGATTCACCACTCAGCCAACGCAACAGACTGAGAAATAAAATGTTCGCTCAGCACAGGTCTCGCGCATCAACAGTCCTAACGACCCGAACCTCCCGGTCTCCAAAAAAAAAAAAGAAAAAAAATCCTCTCTTCCCATTAAGCTTCAGTGCAGATACAGCATGGCAGCAATTTAGTTTCAAACTCTAAATTCACGAGGGCAACATTGTGGGAGTCTATCCATTTAAGAAAATACTACTACTACAAAAAAAAACCCCAAAAATAAATAATGATGACAACATTGTAATGCAAATGAACCAATGAGAATCAGACATTGCTTTTGGATTGTGGTTCAACTGAATTACTGGTATTATAAAAAAAAAAAGGAAAAAAGAGGAGTCATGAAACAGGCCTGGACAAAAATGAAGACATACCCCAAGAAAAGATTGAAAAGGTGTGTCCTCTAATGAGCATCACAGGAGTCGTCAAACTTGTAATCAGCCAATCGGCTTATTTCGAAGGAGACAAGCCGTCACCGGACTGTTTGGTAAACACACAAAAACTTAGTCCAGGACGAATCGGAGGACAGTGTCGTCTCGAGCGATTCCCAAGAACATGAAGGGCAAGCGCATTAAGGCTCAAGGCTGCTTGAATGCATCTGGTGCAAGATCTCAAGACAATCAAGGTATTCTCGTCTCAATTGCGGGCCGAGGGTCTTGCAACCAGGGAAATGACCCGAGACACCCAAGGACGGCTAAGAGCAAAGCGTTCGTTGCATTCGGAAGTCACCTTTTGTATGAGATTTCTTCGAAATCCTACTGAACATCTGTGGAAGGAGCACAAACGTGTTCAGGTAGACCTTCACACCTGAGCCAAGTGGAACAGTTTTTGCTCCTGAAGAGTGGAGCAAATCTCACTCTCAAATTAAGGGTACCATCAGTTTTGTCCAGGCCTCGGGCGCCACCAATTTTGTCCACGTGCGTACAGTCGATATCACTCAATACACACACAAGATGCACAAATAGTTCATGACTGTCGTCCTGGCATTCGGCTCGCGCGCCGGCAAAGGCGCAGACGTCGAACTGATTGGGGGCAGGGAGCAAGAGGCGCATACTCACTCGACTTTGCTTTCTGTCCAGGTAGAACTGGTGCTGACTGATGGCCATCACCCAGATGGTCTTAATTAGAGAATGGCTGGCATACCAGGAGTGAATGACAAGGCCGGTCTGCCCAAAGGTCCGCTTGCTCACCGTTCCACTGTTGAAAGTGAAAACAGTTTTCCTTGTCATGCCAAAACACCAACTGCGATTCCCCCAACAAGTTTTGTGAATCCTCGCAGGATATCAAAGAAGTCAGCGGCGACCGTTGCAAATTACCCTCAATGAGCTGGAGGCGGCACACAAACAAACCGGGAGCGAGTACGCACACAACAGCGTCAAAATCCATCCGAATGTAAAACATTGGCGTTCGTGTCCTGCGTTCTGGAGGAACGGCACCGTTTTAAAAAGGAGCTCCGGTCGAGGGAGGCGACGCATCCGAGATGACATCAAGCGCCCCCGCGCGCAGCAGGCAAGCGCTTGTTTTTCAAAGGCAGCTTTCCATCATTCGCAAGGTGCCCTTAAAACGGAGCGCTGTCGGCAGACAGCTTTCACAGTGTGCTAAATGGAGACTAACAACATCCGTGGCGATAGCGAGCGCGGCAGCCATTAAAAAAAGAAAAAATACAATACATCCTGATTTATATAGCGCTTTCACAACAGATGCAGCTGCAACAAAGCACCAAAGTGTGAAATCAAATCAAAGATTTTTTTTGTTTTTTTAAAAGGACACCACAGCAAAGAGACGAGATCAAAAGATCTTTTCGGATGGCTGAACTGACCTGTGGGGGTCGACGACTTCCACAGCAAATTTCTTCTCTCGGAAATACAAATTCTCCAACTGCTTCCACGGGAACAACTGCAAAGAAATTTGTCAATGGTGAAAATGGACGATCAAAAGTCTCCAGAATTGGACGTGTTGGATAAAAAAAAATAAAAGTATTTCTCAAGAATTCAACCACAGGTGATTCTTGGGTGGCGTATCCATTTCTGTTGTGTGCTGTCGTAAATTCAAAGGCATCTTATCCGAGATTGGACTCGTAAAGCCAAAAGAAAGAGGCAAGCGTTCAGAAAAGTGGCTTGCTTCCGTCATCGCTCGTGCGCGAATATCATCGCAGCTGTGAAAGTCTTGGCAGGAAACGCAGGTGGCGAGAGCAGCGCGGCAGCCACATGACCTGCGCGACTCAACCATTACGCGGCTGCTGCGTGCGATTTCGCATTTTATCTTTGCTTTTAATAATACCTCGGCATTGATGATAGGGGAAAAAAAATCCCCTCTACCATTTCAAGCTTTGTAAAGTCTTTCAAACATATTTCAAAGTCTGAAAGCAAGGATTGGGAGGAGAAAACGAATAAACAGGTGGCCGTGAGCGAGGCTTACCGGAAGGCTTCTTTTTGGACGTCTCCCTGCTATATTCCTGCGCCTTTTGCGTTTCCCACAGGGCTTGCCTGAGCTTCCTTGAACAATGCCCGTTCTTGTCTGTTCTCCGGGAACCAGATAGGTGTTGCAAGAGTTTCAGCTCAGCCCCACCCCCATTCCTCTGACATCACAGACACCTCACCCTGGGCTTTGCACCACTCTGAGCTGCTCCCTCTCTCAACCCCCCCCAACCCCGCCTACGCAGCAGAGCTCTTCCCTTTTAGTCAGACCAGACAAACAGGTTGTATTCACATAAATAAGAAGAGCCCATTTTGGAAAACCTCAACGAGATAGAGAGACAAAACGATGCGCGCGCGCATACATACGCCCCCACGCACACATATGCGGACAAGGTGTGTCATAAAAGTTCCAGGACAGCTGTCACCGAATAGATTTCAAATACAAACTACTGTACTGGCGTGGCCCTTCAATCCAATTGCCCAGCTGTGATTTCGGCACTCTGCGGCCGTCAGGACTTTTTTCCACATGCATCAAGCAATGAGGAGAATGTGATGATGAGACCAGTGAAACTGGACTCGCTAGGACGAGTCATCACCGTCGATGAGTCACGGATCTATGAGTGTTACCCAGGGATCAAACGCCGGGGCCATCAGAGAGTCCGACATCGCCAAAGTTGAAGGAAGACGTGTCGGCGGACAACGTCCAGGGTTATATTGACTGCATTTTTTCGTTATGAGGGCCATATCGTTCAATGAGAGTCCTTGCCGGGAGAGGCCAGATGATGACCCGGCCCGTCCGCAAACAGATCCTATGCCGTTGTCTCGTTTCTTCAGCCCGTTTGCTCACAACGCCCCGAGCATTCGACAATTCCCGGCCAAGAAGAAAATCGCTGTGCTGGAGCAACTTCCCGACTGATCCAACCTGGTTACGTGTTCCTGCACGTCCTATCCTAGATGCGCAAGTGAAAATGACGAGCCTGACAATGCAAGTCATCGATTAGAGACGAGAGAGAGACATGCACAAAGCACGACGTAAAGAAAACAACTGGCATGGCGGCGAATTAACGTCGAGGCTGCCTGCATTAAAACACACGAGGAGACCGTTCACACATTTGTGCAAGTGCATGTACAGTATGAAGAAAAAAAAAAAGCGCTTCACAGACTGCTTCTGAGGCCACTGCCAAAATATGTTTGGGATGCGACACACCTCAATCTCTGCACAAGGCAACGAGCATGAGACTACGAGTCATTTTCTTGCAGATCCCTTTCGCTCCTACAAAAGTTTGACACGGCTTCTACAGCTGGTCCAAAAAAAAAACAAACAAACAAAGAAACTGCTGATTTCTTTCATGTCAGTGTGTGCTTGTCCTGCAGGTGTGAATGATAACGAGTGAGCGTTGACATCAACATTGTCGCCATAGCTCCCATCACAGACAGAGATGCCTGTGGTTTCAGTCGGGATCCGCGTGTACACAAGCACTCACGCCGACAATCCAAGCACCCGGGACAACGAGTAACCTAAAACAAGGCCCACACCTCAACGCCATACCAAAAAAAAAAAAAAAAAGTCCACCCCTTGTAAATTGCGTTATCCTCGGATTCGTTTGCTGCCAGCACAGCATTTCCATACGATATAGTAAGCGACGTCGTGAAAATATAAGCCTGTGAAAACGTGATGAGTAAATGGAGCTTTTCCGTTTCTATTTTGGGGACTTCCTTTCAACGGAACACGATTCAGAAAACTCACATCGGTCATGAGTTCTCACCCAAAACGAGACATTCTGAGCAAATGTTGCCGCTTGACTTTTACGGAACAATCTTAAGAGTCACGCATTAGTTGAACCCAAAATAAGACACTTTCGTTGAAAAAGTTCAAGGTCAGTAAAGACAGGAAACTCTGACAACTCTGAAGAAGTGCGATACCAATTCAACAAACGCCCAATTTATTCTCCAAAGTAAAAAGCAAGAAGCGGCAGACTCGTAATGAGTAGGAAGGCCAACTCATATTTCTCCTGTAAATTGCACTTGGATGACGCACCATAGCGTTTTAAAGGCGAGAGCGTATTCCCCGACCGCGAGTGAATGTTCTCAAACCCTTTGCACGCACTAACACAGCTGGCTGAGCGCCACAGCGAGCCCCAGAGGCTCGTTGCTTCCCTTGGAGCACAACTTGCGCGCATGTGACAAGACGGCTCACTGATGTTTTGGGAACCCGTGCAACATGCGGTGTCAACGGCTTTCAACTTTACAACGGCGAGAAAAGGACAACGCATGCAGGTTATCGTGGCCGGGGGTATGAGATGGGGGCAAAGCCAACCAAAATCATTTCATTTGATTTTACCTTTCAGTTTTTCACTTCCAGTAGCGCAAGCACGACGCTTCCAATTGCATCGCTCAAACTTCATTTAGCTTTTGCGGTGCTTGACCAAATTTTCCACGGTGAAAGACAAAAAAAAAAAAAATATACAGTGATATATTTGATCGAATCTTTGAAAATCAGGCCTGTAGTCTTCACATACCCCTTTTCCACCAAAACAAATTTGGTGCTCGTTCGGGGCCAGGGCCGGCCGGTGCTGTGCTTAATTGGCGCTTAACAAGTTCTTATGAAAAACGGGTTTGCTTCTCCACTGGCAATGAGCCAAGTAGAAGCTACGTCATGACTTCATCGTAAAGCGTCCAAACGTCACTGCATCGCTCGTATGTCATATATTACACTCAGAGACATGCAATCAGCTAACGCTTCTATCTTTCGTAATCATTGTAGATGATCACGTGGTTGGCTGCGTGTCAGAGAGATCGCATGCTATCTGGGAAGGGAGTCATTCCTCTACATCTGCGATCATCATGATAACCCCGCCCAGTGACGTCGCCGGTGCCAGAGTCTGGCTCAACAAATAATTGCGGCCAACTTAAGCAGCAGTTTTAAGCACCAGAGCCAGCGCTAGAGCCAATTTTGGTGGTGAAAAAAGAAAGAACAGGCGCTCTCCTGGCCCGGAACAAGCACTAGCACAAGTGCGGTGGAAAAGGGCCAAAAATGTTTAAGTCATATTTATTTGCTGTAAAATACCAAAGAACATGATTTCCAAAGCTTGGATACACCATGGTCCACAGAAAAACTTTTAGCTTGGCGAAATCTGGTAAAAACCCACATTCCACCTTTCAAAGGGACAGTATTGTACATCCAAACAAACAAAAAGACTGGCATTGTACAGCAACCCCCCACCCCCACAAACTTTTTTTTTTTTTTTTTACCTTTTCCTTATTTACTTAACCTTGACTCTGTAGCACCAAACCAGATCATGTCTTTCCCACCAACTCTTTGCTTTCTTTTGACTGACATGGGAATGGAGATCTTAATGATGCTTATTTACACATTGAGAGGATCGTTAACCATGTCAGGGCTAACAAAATACACCTAGCAAAGATTCGTAAGGAAGTACTGTTTCATTAAAAAAAGAAAAAAAAAACATGAACATGCCTATTTAGCCCATGATTTGAAAGAATGAAATCCATGGCATTCATAAAAAGGCATACCTTTCTTGGTTTCAGCTTATCTTGTAAATCGTACTGGCCAACGCCTTTGTAGCTGACTCCGAGCCACCAGGGGATGCCCTGCTTGTCCTGTAGGAAAGCATAACCACAAAGCATCACTTGCACCATGAGGTCCAGTGTGAGATAAGCAATTGTCTCCAAGAGGCTCATTACAACGGGAGAACAAGACATTGACGTGTTCACCCCGATGGCGTTCGCATTTCAAAGTCTCCATTTCTCATCATTGATTTTCCATTTCCCCGCAAGGTAGTGAAAAGGCCTTGGTTAGGACGAACCGCGGGAATCGAACTGCTGCCGCGAACTTGCTTAAGACAAAACGTGCGGTGCGGGAATGACTGCTTCGCAGAGCCACTGACCGACTCGCACGTCATTGCCCTTCCCGCTGCGGCTCACGGGGGCACGGCCCGGTCCCGAGCACACACTCTGAAAACATGGCTGGTCAACGGAAGCAAATCTCGATGTCTGTGAAGGCTGAAATTGTCTCTCTCTTTCAAAGGAGAGTCTCCCAGGCGGCGGCACTGGCACTCGTCTATTTTGCTGACTTTTATGTTTTCAGAGATAAAGTCGGAACGCTATAGTTGGTTGTTTCATGTCTTAGAAAATCATTTTTTTTCATATGCACATATTTGTAATTCACATGTTTATACTGTATTACACGTTCGTGTTTTTTACATGTTCATATTGTATTATACTTTGTAGTTGGCGGACATTTTATTGGAAATGGCTACAACGAGCCATTGTAATGTACAGCTTCGTTCCGTCTCTCGAGGTACGTTGTAACGGGTGCTCGACTGTACGTTAGTTCCAAACTTCACCATCATTAGCCAAACATAACTTTATGTTCACGAGAGTAAAGTTTCCGCATGTGCAGCGGTGGGTTTTATTGAAGCCACTGACGTTACCTTTACTGGGTAATAATGGACTCCATATGATGGCAACGACTCGACCAGGGTTAGATACCTTGAGAACGAGAGAGAGAAAGAGAGAGATTAAAAGGAATACAGTCACTTGCACTCCCTCACTGGCAAAGCGTGGCCCTTGTACAGGCAGCAGAGTTAAGCCGCAGTCATTGAGGAAGCGGCAGTAATTTACAGCGTGGGAGGGAGGGCCCGCTGATCAATTCAAGGGCACAATCGCCACCATGTGAACGAGTCAGGCTGGGTCTGAGTTATAACCACGCGAACCCCAAGGGAACGACGGCCTTACTGGCCGGACCGCGAGCTCCTCCTCCCATGACACATTCCGGCCCGGTGACAACCAGCGCTCGTGTAAAGCTGCCATCAAAACTCACAATCCAACTTAAAACAAGCGCATTCATGAAAAGCGGAACACTTACTTCACAATGGCCTGTCCTCTCGTCAGCCCTTTCAGTTTCTTGTAATGGTCAATCACTTTGTCCTCACTAGAGTGAAATAAATAATAATTCCCAATGTGAACATTTGACCGCTAACTATGGCAAAGACATTTTTTTTTCGGCCAAGGAATACAAATATCGGGGTCCATGATTGGTCAGCTTTCGTCTTCTTTTGTTTATTGACGCTTGAGTACTACATGTGCACAATTAAAATGTTGGGAGATGTGATTTTTTTTTTTTTTTTTAAGGACCTTAACATGCCGTGGCTTTAGGAGATCACTAACTGCGCCGATAACTTACCAATAACTGAGAGACGGGTGTTTCCTGAGAACTTGGGTGGGCAGAACTGGTAGATGCTTTAGGTTTGATTTGGCTGTTTCAGGACTGTAAGTATAGATTAAAAAAAAAAAAAGGACAAGAATGATAATGAATACATTCACAACAAGAGCCTATCCATCCACCCGTTTTCCTTTTTGGAGCTGTTCCGAAAAAGGAATCAAGTTTTTCATCTTTGTACGATTTATAGCAAGGACAGGCAATTAAAAAGCCCCCAAATTACACTTCAGGTAATGAGGGTGGTTGTGGTCTTGTGTTAGAGATGACTCAAAAAAACAAAACAGAAAAAAAAAAAATCACAGCAAGCTTGTCATGACTTGAACGTTTGGAGAGAAACGCCAACAGTCATATTGGCGCTTCCGAGTGGATTCTAGTTCATGCTTAGCGATTGCTAGCGACAATAGTAACTAAGGCGATGAACCTTAACAAACTGCGCTTTTTCCATCTCTGTAATCTTCCATCCAAAGGCAAGACGTTCCGAGAGTTGAGCTTCACTGATGTCTCGCCAAAGTTAATATGCAGTATTTATATATAGCGCACGGGGTGCCTTGAAGCCATCGAGAGCACATCAAGACCTTCGGAGGACGTATTTCAGTACAATTACCCGAGCCATTTCAAAACAGACAAGCTGTTTCCAAATATTGTTGGTTAACTCCAGCCACTTGATTTACCGTACCTTCGCATGGCAATCAATCAACCGTGAAAGATTTAACAGCTCGAGTCCTGTGATCTCTGCCAAAGAAATGTCAAGAGGCCCTCCAGTCTTGTGCTAAATGCACAGACCGGCTATGTTATCTGTTCAGACAAGCGGCGGTGTGCCAATGTCGATGTTTCTACGTCATGTCTTAAGATGAAAAAAAAAAAAAAAAAAAAAAAAAGGGGGCGGGCAAGCTGGCTTGGCTTGGCAGGCCAGTCCACCGGGCACCTAAACAAAAGCTACACAACTCAAACACCTGGCATACTATATTGCATTAGTTGAAAGGTGATGTTGAAGCCAGGGAAGTGACCGAAAGCAGCACGTGGCATCTCCGTCGGCACACTACTTCAATAATGAAACAAAGTAATCCTATAACAAGAACCTCAATCCGAAACTAAAAGGATTGTGTTTTTAGTTCAAGGGCCATTTGGCCTCCAAGGGCCTTTTAGAAATGTCAATCCAAGTCGTTTTATTTTTTTCCCATAAGAATGATGACATTGACAGTGTACGAGAGATAGACGCTGATCCAGTTATGTGAACTGGCTTACGATTCAAAAACAACGGGGGGGCTTTGGCGCTCAGCGCTCCCCCGTGGCTCCCTCTCCCAGGTCGACCGGGTTTTGCTGCCACGGCACTTTGCTTGCGTGTTTGATGGCGTACGTTTTATGAGGAGCTGGTGCCTGATGTTGTCGGGGTGATCTACTCCGCCGCCACGTTGCCCCGTCAGCAATCTGGAATTCATTACTACGTCTGTTATCTCCCCGCAGCCTGCAGCGCGGGCCCAATTCCTACCACCCAGCCCAACGCAGCCCACCCAGCGTAGCGGACAGATCGGCTATTCGGCACGGCTGAGACAGAGGCGGAGAGTTTGTGGCAGAGATATCCGCCCCGACTGGCAGAGATATTTCCCCCTTTTTTACATGCGGCCACTGAAGCCAAACAACAACAAAGACAAAGTGGTAAGGCGAGGTAAAGGCCGACTCACCAATAGTTGCTTTTGCGTTGCGCTTGATCTAAAAATAACAGCACGGACTGTTTTCAACCAAGTACCAAAACTCATTTGAATGCAATCAACCTGATGGGGCATTCATTCAACTCTCAGCAGGGGGGGGGGGGTTGGCCCGCTCTGCCACAATTCGACTGAGGCCGCCTACCATTGGACAGTGGACTCGTCTCATCCCTTTTGGAGGAGGTTTGCGGCTAATCTCGCCGCTACAGGGCTCTTTGCTGATACAGCGTCGAGGAGGCCCGTTTAGACTTAAGGGATTTGCTGAGTCTCGTCATGAAAAGCAACACAAAACAAAGGCGTTCATTAACAGCGAAGAGGAATACCGGCGTGCGACAGGGAGGGATGAACCTTTTTTTTTTTATTAATTCGATGTCCTGCTGAGACAACTTTGACCTCATCATGTTCTTTACCTGTATTAGAGAAGAGCATCGTGGTGGTAGTTACAGTGCACCAACAGATGTCGGCAAAGGTTTGATGTATAAGGATAAGAATTGTACTATGGTGAAAAAAAAACAAACAAATTAGGACAGTGTATTGCAATGTGCAATCACCCACGCTTTATTTCTTACAGAACACAGCTATTTGTGTGACCGACAACGACAGGGGCCATTTTAGAGGCAAATCATTTGGACAATACACGAGTTGTGCAGATCAGCCACATACTGCTGAGCAGTATTTACCCATCACAGCCAGTGAATGCCTTCCACCATTGCTATGCCGGGCAAAATAAAACAACATACCTTATCAGCAGGTCAAGCCTCTGAGGCCTACTAAGCTTATCTCCACTGGCGGACAGATTATGGAGGGAGGCAATCCCGAAACGGTCTCTCTCCCTCTCATATCCAAGCACATGTGAATACAGATCTCTAGACCAAGCAAGAGTTACAATATTGTGCGATTGCAACACATGTGCTTCTGCATTTAGACAATACAAATCCTTTTAGATTCATGTGGATGCTCGAAGGCCAATTCTATGCCACAAAGCTAACTCAAGGGAATCATTAACTAGGGGAAGTAGCAAGCTGATCCAAGCTGGTTGAACATTATCTACTGTAAAAGAGTCATTACACCGTGACCAATCAAAAGTAAAGACACATTTGGGTGGACATTTACTCGCCAACTATTGTGTGCTGTACTATCCAATGTAACGTTGTTGATAGACTGTATGTAACTCACCCTGACACTTGAACTCCTTCATGTATATATAAATAAGGAAATAGATAATTAAATACATGCGCATGCGCACGCACACCCCCCCCCCCCACACACACACACACAAAGTATGCCACAGTGTTTCATTTACATACTTGCTTATTTTTGTGGTTCTAATTTGCAGTGGTGTAGCTCTGCATCAAATTATGCAAAGTAATACGTATTTTGCAATATGTTACATGAATGCATTATCATCTTTCGATTATCGATACTTTTGTATTTGCTCTCCATGATATAAGTGCACCTTAATGTGAGCCGTGCGAGTAGATTGATGTACTCGGTTTACAAATGTACAATGTTTGGTGTTGTACAAAACGCTGCATTTGTGCAATTCTCGTACACATAGAAACTCCTCCCACGTGCCTTTACAGAGGTATTTGACTGAAGTATAAAATGGTCTTACCATGTGTAATCACCGTTGACCTCCTAAAAACAAAACAAAAAACAATCGAGTAAGTAACAGCATTATAACATAAACGCCTGCGCTTATTCAAGGCAGATGGTGGCTACTCCGTTTCCAAACACTATTTCGCTTGATTTTAATTGGACAAAAATGTGAGATGTTGTTTTTTCCAATGTAGTGTGCAGTACCTTCAATGAATAACAGCAGTGCTCGTGTTTTTGCAACATAAATTAGTGACAAATTTCAAATGTCGCTCGGGCCGCCTTGCACACTGTTAGTTTAACCTAAAGGTTCAGTAGAAGCAGCGGTTCTTCCTTACCTGTAATGCAAATGCAGCTAACTTGAAAACATGCTCGCTCTCCACTTCGATGCCCTCCTGTTTTGTTGTTGAAGAAACGATGGTTAGTGGCAAACGAGTTAGTTTCGACGCTCGACCACAAACTGCAGTTGAGCCAAACACTAGTTTTAACGGTACCTCGGTCCTCTCGCTACCGACTGAACCACTAATCACACAGATAGAATGGTGTACTTATAACTGTCCATGTGCAGGTATTAAAGATTGATTTGCCTACACCTCATGCAGTGGTTTTTATTGATAAAGTTAACACATTCGGGTGCATGTTAATTGTAGTTTGGCGGGTAGCGCGAAGACTGAACCCCCTACGGCGAAGTGGTACAGTCCGAGCAGGTTCAACAGTCTCCGTCTCCCATAGCGACCAGTATGCTCCCCCACCCAAAGGATTGCAATGTTTGACCGTTTGTTGCATTCAAGTACCCCTCGGATTTGTCTAGACTACCCCTCCCTCGTTAAATACGGTAATACTCAAAACGCGGGCGAAATTCAGCAAATTTAACAATATGTATTCTGAGTTGGTATTCTTTTGAAAAGTTAAATCACACACATTAAACATGGTAAGTATTCCTTTACATGCTTTAAAGCGTTAGTTGGCTTTAATCTTTATCAGGCGGTAAACACATAAACACAGTCTCAAGATACAATAGAACATTTTGTTCACATACAACTCGTAACACTTACATTAAACACCAAAGATTTTGCATTCAGGAAGAACAACTCCACAGTGGTGTTTTCTTTTAAAAAGGTGATCTTCTCAATGTAAAATCTGTGAAGAGATTCCTTGGCGTTATGTCAAGTGTCAAGCGAGGTTATCATTTCCACGCATTCCATGCAACTTGAGCGGTTGACAGTTACTTGACTGCCACCTGCTGGTCGATATCCGTCTTCGCTTAGGGATGCTGTCAACATGGCATGAAAATGGTCAATAAAAATAGCCTGCTCACCGCACAAAGAATTTGATTTCCAGTGGATCTGAAGTCTTAGAGAAGTCATGATCAAGGACTTTTCGATCAAGCTGAAGCCAGTTTTTCTGGCCACTAAAGGTGATTCAGAGAATAAATATCACATCAGGCACTTTTAAGCGAATAA
Source organism: Hippocampus kuda (assembly GCA_901007745.1). Taxonomy (NCBI): domain Eukaryota; kingdom Metazoa; phylum Chordata; class Actinopteri; order Syngnathiformes; family Syngnathidae; genus Hippocampus; species Hippocampus kuda. The sequence continues at coordinate 14,567 of CAAKHF010017534.1, read as the reverse complement.
TAAAAAAAAACCTGGTTTGAAATAAAAAGAAAAACGTTAGTTTGTTATACAATGTACTTACGTGTCATCGATGAAGCAAAGGCCAAAGTATTCCTTTTCCTTCAGGTTGAAATGGGATGCCACCAAATCTAGCAGGTCTCGCGATAAAAGCTTTGGCTTGTAAAAAAGAAAAAGAATAAATACTTGTCACCTTTGGTAATTATGTATTATCGCTGTCACCATTTATGATGCTTCAATGTCATGATATGATTATCAGTGGGGTTGCTAGCAATTAGGGGCTGTGGTTATTTTTTACAAAACAACAAAAACAGTTCAGTACCTGGACCAGCAGCTCCAGCTTTCGACCGTCGAGTAGGTGTACCTGGCACTGACGCCCCTCAGTCATCTGAAGGAAGAAAGAAAACATGAGACAGGGCAAGCTTTTGCAATTTGATGCCTTCATTGCAAAACAAGTCTCCAGCACCACCCATAGCCATGAACAGTACAAAACGCCATGCTTCCACTTACAGCTGGGAGGCAAATAGCTGTTTGTCTTTTTCTGAGAATGAACAGTAATTCACTTCAATGTCATTTTTGCCTTTGTTGTGAATGAATAGGTAACTTGAGCCACTGGGCACCCTCACACCAGCAAAACAATGCAATATCGACAATATTCATTTCAGTGCTTCAACGATGGGCCCAAACCACAACACGATTAATGTGTCATTTTAACTTTTACCCATATGGTTCTGCACACTCGATTGTCATACTTCTACATACTGTGTACTTCCTCTGTATCTGCACCAGCACATGAACCATCAACATTTCATGTGCTCCTCTATAAGAAAGAAAACCAGAGGAAGATGGCTTCCTCTCCCAAAGTTTAACGGAAGTCCCCGCGTGCTGTATTGTTCAAGATGAATTGTTTCAAGATGAAATCTGTTGCAGTCAGCAGAACTGGTCGGCAATCCAAGGTAAATCCAGTTGTACCGGCAGGGAAAATACAGTTCTGAGCTCACGATAAACCTTATCAACAGCATATCACACTTGCGTGCTCTGTTGAGATGCTGTAATATCGGAAATATATAACACGAATGCTGGCCAGTGTGAAACATCTTAAACAATGAGTGATACCAGAATAAAAGCAACTCACGTAACATCTGAATTAGGAAAACACAACTAATTGTACAAATGGGGCATTAGTACCCGCCAGTGGCCGTTGATAATATTGCAACTGTGCGGGCCAGGTCACTTTTCCACACACTATTGCAATTCTGTCTGCTTTCAGTAGCTACAGTACAAGGATAAGAAATGTTCTTGTTCGGAAAAATAATCACAGTTGATGACAACAAAAGCAAGTATTTTTATGTGGCTTGTATTAGTGTAAAACCAAAAGAAAAAGCAACAACGTGCACCTGCCTTGTTGTTTTTCTTTGAACCTTGACATGAATCTCCCCAACACATTCAATACGCCTATTTCTTATAGATGCTTAATTTCGAACTTAGACATTGAATGATACGAACGGACTCTATAGAAGTCAAAATGAGAAGTTACATATTTAAGAGTTCCATGATCACAATTACAGTCCTTGTTTTGCTTCATCGTCTTGCTGAGCTGCTGAAAAGATGCTGAGGAGCGGACCGGACCTGAACAAAAGCCAAGTCTCCAGTGAACAACAACAACAACAACCGCTTGTGTCAAGTTCAGAATCAGTTCAGCCTCATCGTCAGTGTGGTTCAGGATCCTCTTTTAATTCCCTTTTCTGAGGATCCCGTTACACTGACTTCACCTGGGACCATCATGCAGCCGTGAAGTCTTTTTATTGTACCACTTGATGGGTTTTGCCTCAGCAAAAAAGTAAAAAAAAACTACTGTAAGTATACGGACACTACTCACAGCACAAAGAGCCCCGTACATTACAGGGAAACTGGATCGGCAAACAATGGCAGCATGGCAGACTTGATGACACAGATGAATATCAGCCATTAGCCAAGAAGCCGCCATACCTGGGAGCCATGTGCAATCCTAAAGCGGGCCCCAAGGAGGTGTTGGCATGGCAACAGCGCACGGTCGTACCACCTCCTCAAGGTCTTGTGCGCCACGCTCCAAACGAGCTGGCTGCTCGATGCCAGCAGGTCCTCCATTCCTCGAATCGCGCGCGCAGCCTTGACCTCGTGCCTTTGACCAATTTCTATGTGTGATGCTCACGTCTCACCGAAACACGCGGGAGAAACGATGTCCTGCCGTTCGCTCGACTCAAACGAGCTGTAATGTGATAAAAGCTATCATTCGGAGGCACAAACACACATTGTGTACTGTGTCGGCCCGGTTGACGTCATGTCGCTGAGAGTCATCGACTCGGAGAGCAGTCCGTATCAGGCGCCGCAGAAACAAAGTTCAAGTTAATTACGAAATGGGAATATTCAAGAAAAAGGAAAAGAAAAACCCCGGAACTTTGGAAAAGTTGTTTCCAAATACCAAAGACTTTTGCACAAGATCTTGAATTACAAGAGTGACTCCCTTCTCATATTGTGTTGTTTAGGCGGGACGTTTTAATGCCACAAAAAAAGTGAACCGCGGGCTTTGAGTTTGTCTCGGATGTGGGAGCAATTTCCTGAGGCGTTCAGACATCGCCGCCCAGAACATTTTGCAGGCACGTTCAAAATAAGCGGCTGAGTTTGGAGCAGCGAGGGTGCGAGAAGTGACACGGCACATTTGAAAGCCGAATGGTTAACCGTTGGCAAGTGAACATCTGTGAACAACAACATGAAAACAATACCACATTGTCTATTTTGCGTGACCAGATTTCCAAGTGTTTCCAGAACAAATGCAAGTGTCTGCAAACCAGATCACCATGACCTTACTCGACATCCATTTGTATATTTCATGTTTTCTTTGGCCCAATGACTGCAAATGGGACAAAACTATTTTCTTTTGTGGTCTGTTTCCAGCTGCGTGTTTTGCTGCCAAATTATTCAAAACACAAGAGACAAAGCAGCACAAATGATGACCCGTCATGCTGCTAAGTGACTCAGGATATGCAGTTTGTTTTAGCGCGCCCTGCGTGTGCAAATTGCCTCCCAACGTACATTGTGAAAATATCATTTAGGCACATTCAAGCATTAAATTGGCTGCACTGAGCATACGGTAAGTCATATTAGAATTTTAAAGGGGACAAGGAGCAATTTAGAAGAAAAAAATGGCCGCCGTCTTCGTGAGAAAGGTACATTCAGAGATCAGGACTGCTGAAACCAAATGCAATCATCACAATCTTGTAAGTCAGAGGAAATAGCTCCCGGATAAAACAGACGTGCTCAACCAAATGCTTTGACTTAACACACAGAAATAAGAAACAAAATGTTTTACCAGGTGCTTGTGCTTCAACACAGGGCTGCCTGTCACTAAGGGATGCATGCGCACGTCTTTTGTTTTCAAATAAAACTTTGGCACCTCAGTTGCTACACAGTTGCAAACAAAAACCAAATTCCCCCCCCCCCCCCCCCCCCCCCCCCCCCCCCCCCCCCCCCCCCCCGCCCACAGCCC